>OU696594.1:5432280-5442280 GCA_916048095.2 Sacculina carcini
AATAAAGTTAAAAAACTATGAAAAATATTGTAATTATTGTAATTGTTTGTCATGTCATAGCAAAGATAACTTTAAAAAATGCCTATTTAATTATATATTTTACGAACTTTATTTTTGGTTTTTCACATAAAAACGGTAGAACACAACCAGAAAACAAAGTTCGAAATATATATATATAATAAAATAGGCAGTTTGTAAAGTTCATTTTGTTATTGATAAATTCACACATCGTTCAATACAAATTTAATTCCGTACATTTTAGCTTCCTGACTATAATTTTAACTTTTAAAACTATCTTTCTCTCTATAAGTCTTCTGTTTTTTTGTGTTAGCTTCCAGTACACATGGGGCCACCGCACAGGGTGGTAATAGTGCACTTGCACTCTTCCCCCATGCTACTGTATTTCCCTGTGTAATTAATAATAATTAATAATAATATTAGGATAGGAAATATTGCCGCTTACATTCGGTGATAAAGAAATTCAGCATAGTCAAAGCCACGGTATGTCCGGAGAACATATAATCCCCACAAGTACGAACTCCTTGAATACTCAGACCACCATTATGCCATATGGCAAAGGCCTGTTGTATTTTGGCATATAATGTACCGTACTCCTACAACATACACACACACACACACATATACACACACATATATATATATATATACAGTGATTTTTAAAAAACATTTTTCTAATGTACTTGATAAAATTCCATCTTGTTAAATGATTCTATACAAATAGAAATAAAAATGAATTAATAAGATAAATATGTTAAAATAGAATTGATTTCTTGCACAATTAAAAACGTTGTTTTTACATTGAAACTTTTTTACTTTTTTTCCTATGTTTGTTTATTTGTGTGTGTGTTGGACTATATTTGTTCAATATATATATATATATATATATATATATATATGAAAATAAACCCAAAAATAAGAGAATATATTCGTAGATACCCGCGGAGCACAATCGAGATGTGTGCCTGGAACTGATAGCGATGTTATCAACATTGTAACACATCGTAGCAAATATACTGTACCGCACAACGAATTAAACCGCCGAATCAATATAAACCTACACACACACACACACACATACAAATAAGTACACATATATACGTACACACATACATATAAGCACACACACACACACACTAAGACATACATATAAATACACACACAAACACATACACACACATTAACACATATATACACACACAAATATATATAAACATAAATACACATAAACACACACATACACACACACACACACACAAACACATGCATACACACAAATACAAATAAATACACGTATACACACACACACACATACATATACACACATATATACATCTGGTTAAGTATGTGTGTATGTGTATATATATAAGAGATATGTTCACCAAGCAAAAAGCAAATCTTTTTCAAATCGATTTTATGTTTTAAATCATACATAAAATATCCAAAAATAAAGAAACATTGGTTGAGCTTTTATTTTGTTATTGTTGAAATTTGTTTTGTATTTAACAACCAAAATGAACAACACACACACACATACACACATACAAAGACCTGTGTTTGTGTAAGAGTAGAACCACAATCCATATGGTAACCAGAACGGATCCACATAGTTCACACATCTGAAACGCCCATGGAATGTGTGGTATATTGTCTATACACACAGACACACACACGCACACACACACATTGCACACTCAAAGGTCACACACACACACTTGTAAATCACACACATACACACACACACACACAAACCCGACAGAAATTGACTGAAGTTTGTGTGTGTGTGTGTGTCTTTGTGTGTTAATATAATTGTGAAGATACAGTATAGTACTTGCACACACACATACACAACTAAACACACAAACACACACACACACACACAGATACGTACAAGTTGGGATAAGATGGTGAATTGTTGGGAAGGGTGGGAATTTGGCAAAACACGCCGTTGCAAAATTCCCAACCAACAATAATAAAACAACAATAATTTTGACCACTTGGTAACGATATATTTATATTCGGGGGAATTTTCGAATACTTCACTTAACAGTGTTTTTTTAGTGTTCATTCAAATTCGACCGCGAAGAGAAATTTATCCAGATGACACGCACACGAACACACACACACACACACATACATACAGAGGAGAATCTAATCTTTTTTTCGCTCCTCCCTTCGAAATTTGCATATTTCGTATGATTTCTGTCGATTTGAATTGGAATAGACATACACACACACACACACAGGCACACCCACGTACACACACACACACAAACACACACACACAGATTTAATATTGATCTCAGTTGTAGTGTTTTGAATGTAGTAGAGAAACAAAAACATTTTCTAAATATTCCACGTTTGAAAAACAGATTTGTTTGATAAAATATTTAGTTTCACACAAACATATATATATATATATATATATATATATATATATATATATATATATATATATATATATATATGTGTGTGTGTGTGTGTGTGTCTATATCTATTCCAATGCAAATATGCAATATTGCACACGAAAACCCGCTGCCGTTCGACAGAAATAATTTTGAAATATGCAAATTTTCGACAACGGAGCGAAAAAAACTATATTCTCCTCTGTATGTATGTGTGTATGTGTGTGTGTGGCTGAAATGCACTTACAAAAATGAATAACACACACACACACACACACACAAATGAACAATATAAAAGGGCAGAGTGTTACAAAATGTTTATAAGAAAAACGTTGACGAGATGTTAAATAAAAATAAAATATTAAATCATTTTAATGCACAGAAAATATAACTTTTTTAACTTTCTTATGATAATTATTTACTATAACAAAATAATATGTATTCCATATTATTAATCAAATATATCATTTTTTGATTAAAAAATTCATTTTCCACGTATGAAACAAGCAAAATATTGTATGGTAAAATATTATTGTATTTTTTCACAAGTAACTTGTGAACATAAATTTGTCTGTGAAATCCGCAGAAATATTATAAGCTTTAAAAAAATCAACATTAAAATTTGATGATACAATTAAAATACTCGAAAAAGAGTACATTTAAGGAATCGATATCTATAGGAGTCATACAAATTGGAATCGATACCTATAGTAGATAAAACAATACATAAAAATAGACAAGAATAGAGTACATACAAATACACACATAGGAATCGATATCCAGTGTAGATATACAAACTGGAATCGATACCTAGAAAAATATCCGGTAGTGGTGGGTATTTGTTCATATCGGGTACTCGGTCGTGTACGATGACCATCACTATCGACGTGATCCACGTCACTAACAACAAATAGAGCATGGATAGCAGAGCTTTGAAGCATTCAGGACGTAGCTGTGTACCTATTCCACGCCTTGACAAACGCCTAACACACACACACACACACACACACACAAATACACACACAGATATATACTAGTACACACACCCACACATACACACACACAGACATACATACACACACACAAACAAATATAGATAATGTCGAATACCAAATACCAAAAGTGTGGTTGGATTTCACACACACACACACACACAGACATATATACACATACACACACACACTCACAAATACTATTTGTTAGTGTCTGCGTGTAAAACCCCACAAATACAGTCATAATATATATGCGTGTGTTAGCGTGTGTGTGTATGTGTGTGTATTTGTGAAATCCAACCATACTTTTGTTATTTGTGATTCGACATTATTTGTATTTGTTCGTGTTTGTATGTGTGTGTGTGTGTGTGTGTGTTGGACACACACACACATATACACACATACAAACACAAACACACTCACACACACACAGACACACACAGATGTAAATAATGGACATAATATGAGGCTATCATCGATTGACAAACTCACACACACACAAAAACACATACACACACATTTGTAACGTTAGCTAAACGGCATATAGCCAGTAATACACGTCACAGTAACACATTCAACATTGATGTATACATATATTTACACACACACACACACACACACACACACACACACACACACACACACACACACACTATATTGGTATTGATGAACGAATATATGTGTGTATGAATGTCTGTAGCATGAACGTGAATATTAATGAATGCATGAATGTATGTATGTATGGATGTATGAATGTTCGTAGCATGAATGTGGGTTTGTATGAATGAATTAATGTTCGAAGTAGGAATGAGTTTTTATGAATGGATGAATGCTCGTAGAATAAATGTGCGTATGAATGTACTAATGTTCTTAGTAGGGATGTGTGTGTATGAACGTATGAATGTTCGTAGTACGAATGTGTGTGTGTATGTATGTGTGCATGTATGAATGTTCGCGATAAGAATGTGCGAATCTATGAATGTTCGCGGTAGGAATGTATGAATGTATGAATGTTCGCGGTAGGAATTTTGTGTACGAATGTATGAATGCTAGAAGTGTTATTTAGACGTACTGTACATTGTCACAATAATGTGTTACTGAGCATGCCCTAAAAGAAGCCATAGGCTTATTGGGCATAGTCAACGTGAAATGAAAAAAAAACTGATATAATATGTATGTACTGATATAATACTGATGATGTTGACAAATATACATCTTACATCTTACACACACACACACACACACACACACACACACACACACACACACACACAATGATTCAGAATATAATACGAAATTGCCTGAGGGTGAAAAGATAATCAAATATGTCTTTTTTCGCTCAAAAAAAACAATTTCCCTCGATGATTTGTGCCCAAGCGAAAAAACGCAATATTATCGCAAAAAATAAATGTAAATTCATCGTTGGAATCAACAAAGTAGTTTTACACTATTGAATAGTGAGAATTTGGAAAATTTTAGCTTTCTTTGCACTTTTCACGTGAAAATTTACACCCTTAATTTTACTTTGAACTAATTTAAAGGAAGTTTTTTTCTATGCTTTTTCAAAGGACCTTAAGAAACCAAATTCCTACAGACAAAGACACCAAACTTCCAAAGACACCAAACTCCTACAGAATTTCGTATGGGCAACCTTACAACGTTTTTAAACTGAAAATCCTAGGAATAACCGCGGATCGAACATGGAACCTCTGGGTTACTGCGCCAGTACGCACACAACTCGGCTAAACGACACCTAAGTGTGAGTGCGACTAACCGCATATTTATGGCAGAAGTACTCAATTCCAACGAGCTACTGGAATCGGCTGAGGCCGTGTTGGAGGCGCTCGTTTCTTCGTCAACTTCAAGATCGACCTGCTGGCCATCGCTGCTGGCCAGACTGGCGATCTTGACGTCCACATAGGAAGTGGAGGAGCGGCCATGTTTAGCTCGCAAACGCGCCAAACACAAAGACAAGCGTTTGATATCGCCAAGAACCTTGACGATATCAAACGCTTGTGAATATTGTGGCGCATACAAAAATAGATCAATAGGCTGAAAAAAAATTGATTTATCAAATGTATATTATAAAATAGTTCTAAAATATATTATAATAAATTATAAGATGAAGTTTTAAAATCAGTAGTTGAATTAATAGATATAATTCGTAAAATATGATAAAAATCATATATATCATAAATGAGTTTGTATATCAATTAATTGTAATGGAAAATTTCATAAGCGTGATGAATTAATGTACCAAAAACACGTTTTGTCCAGAATTGTTGCCTAAAAATCAAAGTGGGAGGTCCGTGGTTCAAAACCCGGCGGAGGAGAATTTCAATGGGTGAATTCTATAATCCAACAGTCCCTGTCCACCCAGCAGTAAATGATGGTACCAGATATCAGTCATGTGTTGTGTCATGCATTCTGGGGAGGTGGCCCTCTCTAATACGTCTTCCGTTCTTGTGGCGTCATAGCATGGAGAGGGTCGGTTCTGCGGTGACAGCGAGCTGCACGGGACACACCTGTGTGTGTGTTCATAAGCTTCCACTTCTTCCCGTGTAGCAGCTGTCACTTGAGGCCATTAACCTTCAACCTTCTCAACCTCTTCTACAAGGAAAAATAGGATACCTGAAGCTGTAGCGGCGGCTGGCGCAGATCCGACTCGTTCAACATCAGCAAGCACTTGCCGTCAATCTTGTGCACTTGACAAAAGAGATGAGCATAGGAGGTCATTCCGTTGGCCACCAGCCATCTGTGAACGGCATCTGTGTCCCAAGCGGCCACACAATCGCCTCCACCATTGGCATCCATGCTTCCTTCCCGCATAGCTCAAGTCCATAAACTAGAAACAACGCCGTGACAAACAAACGTGTATTTACTATAGCGCCGGTAAAACACAAGCGCGAAAAAGGGAAAACATCAATTGTGGTAAAATGACAATTATCAAGAATAAGGGAGAAATGAGCAGATAAAAGAGCGTGAAGTCACAAAACAAACCAAAATGAGTAAATAGCAAGCACAAGCACAAATAGCACAGAGCCAAAAATCAATTGGTATGTTCGAACAATAAAATCGACAGAGAATTATTACAGAGAACATTCACAATAGAAGAAATAAAGCAGCAAGGAGGGAAAGGAAGCAGTAACTCTGCTCAAGACAGGGAAAAATAAGATCTACTTCTAAAGACTTCCAGATCTACTTCGGCGCACCAGCCAGTATTTAGACTATATGGCACGCCCCACTGTGTGCCCATCTACAGTGGTGACTCCCAGGTAGACTCAAGCGGAGGTGTTGATAAACGAACCCGGGCCAGGATTCGAACCCGCGAACCTCTGACACGAGTTCAGCGCCTAACAACTGAGCTACTCGGGAGCCGACGAAATCGACTCAAATTCACAATAAGTAGTCAATAAGTGCTTTAGATCCATTCGACTATATTTGACGCAAGAGGACGAAACGAACAGGTTAAAGGTTAAAGGTTTACACAGGTTAAATGTTAAAGGTTAAAGGTTTACACCACCGGTTCACTCATAATTTCTTTCAGCATAATTCAGCTCCATAAACGGGAAAAAATTACCACAAAAAACAGCAGCCGACAATAAACACAACCGTATGATCTTGATCTATTAATATAAAACTTAACGTACATGTGTGAGTGTGTGTCTACAACGGCACATTGGTGTATATTGGTGTGTGTGTCTGTGTGTCGAGATTCCATGAACGTACATGCATTGCAGCGAGCGTTTGCAAATGCACAGTGGCGTGCAGAGTGCATAGCAAAATTGAGCGTTTAATTAAGTAAATCGTCGTGTATGTGCGTATTCCAGAAGCCATTTTCGAATGCGCATGTGTAGCTTACCAATATTGTATTTGTAATTCCCATTGATATTTCTATTAGTGTATGTTTTTCACATTGATTCTATACACTGCGTCATTCAGAATGCACTGTATAATTTCTGCGTACTGTACTAGCAGCGGAGCGTTCGCACACAGACACACACACACACACACACACACACACACACACACACACACACACGTACATACATGCAAACACACTCTCACTTATTGTATTTGTAAAACAATTATTGAAATTTGTCGCTAGTATTCATTTTAATTTCATTTATTTCAATTATTTCATTATTTACATAACATAAATAGTGACAAGGAGTCGACAAAAGCTCAAGCTTTTTTTAACTCTTCAACACGTCAATTTTATAAGTATTATTGTGTAATATTGATATTGACCTTTCAAACGACACAAATACTGAAATATACTCAAATTAAAATTAGTCATTAATAGTGGACTGTATCAAAGTATAAGTATACAATATTAGCATATTCCGTGCACAAAACTATTCATCAACAATGCAGGATTATTACACCGAGGTAGTTTGAGAATAAAACTGGGCATACAAAAACACAGAACAAAACACCGCTCTACTCACGCGAATTCCAATTGAATTCTAATATTGAATTACAAGCAATAAACAAACTAGGAACCACATTCGCCTAACGTTAACTCTGTTTTGTCCACAATATTTTTAATCAAATCAATAAACAATCCGTGATATATTATTGTTGTTATTAAATCAAATATATACACTGATATTTTGAGTTTGTTGGGGTAACAATCATTTGAATAAAAATTCTAAATACTTTTGGGAAAACTGATTTGGCGGTGGAGACGCGTATCTGAAGAATTTAGGTCGGTATGCGAGGTTTTATTTCACTGTAATTATAAGTAAGCTCGATTTATATATTATGCCAATAATATATTATGTGCATAAGTTCAAGGGTTAAATAAATTAAAATTGACACCTGATAGAAATATTCAAACCAGTTCGTGGTATGTCTCCGTTTTCCGTATGGTTCAGCTTAACATAAGATATATTCGCTGTAGCGTATTTCATTGACAAAAGCGCGAGGTTAAAAGCTTAAAGACCAGGTTAAAAGCTTGAGATATTTTCCTATGAGATTAACGTACCCATAGAATCAAAATAGTGTTATGATTTCATTGTTGAATATGTATCTGAAATTGGAAATATGACATCTTTAACTGATCCACCTGTTTGACATAGTGTCTGTCTCAACTACGACTGGGCGAATTTTGACGAAACATGGACACATGTGACGAAGCCCAGTCACCGTCGAGCGCCGCTAATTGTCCCAGTGAGCCCCCCAGCGACAACACCAGCCTGGCATCATCGGTCGCAAAGCACGAGAGCTGCCAAACGACAACTGGCAACTCTAGTCAGCAGCTGGGCGTGTGGCATTTGCGCCGCCGTGTCGACAAACACAGCGCCGCCGCAGTATTCGACAAAGATCCTTGCGTGAGAGACCTACAGTCAGTTGACGAAGGCTTCCAGCTATTATCCGGCGAAGTTGAGAAGCCCACGTTGGAAGTTCTTGCTCCAGATACTAACGCTACAGAACAGCTAGCTAGCGAAGACAATGTGTCCACTGAAGCCGCTGATTCGCCACAAGTCCGTCCAGATGGCGCTAGTGTAGATGAGCAGGCATCGCAACGCTCACCAACAGCACCACCTGCCGCTGTTTCTGACGCTCCGTCATCGCCGCTTCCGCCTTGTAGGCCTTCCGTCCGTCGACGTCCGGCATTTCGGCCGGCGTGCGTCGAGTGCGGCGCCGTCGACACGCCGCTGGTGGCCGTCAGCGGAGGCGGCAGTGATTCGGGCGACTCTCAACAGCGCTGTCGTAATTGCAGTCGCTTGACGGACGGCGAAACGGCTCCGGCGACTCGACGTACGGCATCGCGACGCGCCGTCAAGCAGAAACGCGCGGCGAACACGCGCAGCGCGCTGACCAAGGGTCGTGGACGGCGGGCGATCTTCAAGAAGACGGTGAGCTGCAGTTTCTGGGCGATTCTGTTACCAGAGAAAAGTTTCTGTAGATTTTTTCAGTTCGAAAAGGTTCGAAAAGTGACAGCTGCTACACGGGAAGAAGTTGAAGTTTATGAACACACACAGGTGTGTCCCGTGCAGCTCGCTGTCACCGCAGAACCAACCCTCTCCACGCTATGACGCCACAAGAACGGAAGATGTATTAGAGAGGACCACCTCCCCAGAATGCATGACACAACACATGACTGATATCTGGTACCATCATTTACTGCTGGGTGGACAGGGACTGTTGGATTATAGAATTACCCAAAGAAATTCTCCAGTATTTTCATAAGGTAGCAAGCATTTTGTGGACATTTTCTCCCGATATGCTTGGCCAATTTCAAAACTATGACTTTGACCTTTAACCTTTAATATCCTAGAGGCCTTCAACCTTTAATATCCTGGAGGATTTTATCCTTAAATATCCTTATGCGCTGCACAGCATCCAAGGAGGAGAGAATATAAGATTTAATGAGGAATAATCCTTGGAATATACTTTGGTATTTGTACTTTGTTATTTGTATAAGGAGTTTTATTGTGTTCTCCTGCCCTAAAACAGGGTATATTTGTGTGTGTGTGTGTGTGTGTTTGCAGAGTGTACGTTCGCCGTCGGCGTTTGCCACGCCCATCACGTGCGACCACGTGTTTCACAAAGTACGTGCGCCACGTGTATGCGCGT
>OU696594.1:5444780-5447280 GCA_916048095.2 Sacculina carcini
AAAAACTGCGAGTGTATTTTCGGAAAAAAGTGCAAATTTACAACATATTTTGAGCATAATTGTACACACACACACGCAAATTACACCAAATCACGTCACAACACATTACGTCATATCACGTCACGTTGCTTTATATTACGTATAATTACGGCAAGTAACATTCCGTAATATTACCTCTACGTAAGTCATATTACGTCTAAATACGTCATATTAGGTCTAATTACATCACAGTACGTCATATTACGTCTAAATACGTCATATTACGTCTAAATACGTTATATTACGTCTAAATACGTCACAGTACGTCATATTACGTCTAAATTCGTCATATTAGGTCCAATTACATCACAGTACGTCATATTTCGTCTAAATACGTCATATTACGTCTTATTACATCACAGTACGTCATATTACGTCTAAATACGTCATATTATGTCAATTACATCACAGTACGTCATATTACGTCTAAATACGTCATATTACTTCTAAGTAAGTCATATTACGTCTAAATACGTCATAATAAGTCAGTTACATCACAGTACGTCATATTACGTCTAAATACGTCATATTACGTCTAAATGTTTCATATTACTTCTGATTACGTCACAGTATGTCAAATTACATCACATTACATCATATTACGTAATATTACAGCACAGTATTGTAATTTTCCATCGTTTTACGTTAAATTACGTCATATTAGGCGTGAAATTCGGTGTTGATTGGAGAATCGTACATCACCAGATGTGTAGCCAGCTGTTTAACAACACTAGCAAACACAGGCGCACTCATTGTGCGACTAAGCGTTCTCAACAAGTACCTGCCAGCAGAAACATCAGGAATTTCAATAATTAAAAAAATATTCATGAAAAAATATAAAAATAGTATTACCACTAATAATATTAATGATAACGTTAACAAAATTAATATTTTTAACAAAATTAATAGCAATTGCAAAATTTTTGTTTATATAATTTTATTTTTTATGTGTAAATACAGTCTTTAGAAGTTCGCCTTTGATTCACTATTGAGGATTTTGGCCAAAACGACAAATACGTGACAGTTTGGGCTATTTTTGTTGCCAGTCTTGGCACAAACACTGACCAATCACCGTAGCCGCTGAATCTGGCAACATCTTCGATTGCCGGATCAGCTCCATGGCGTGATCCCTGATAGCGAAGTAGTCGCACACGTAAACTGGGCGAAAATAGCGTTCCTACTCGATATAAAAACAACAAACTAGCACACACACACACACACACATAGACACACATAGACACACATAGACACAGACAGACATACACAGATACATAGACACACAAACACACACACACACACACACACACACACACACACAGACAGACACAGACACACACAGACACAAACACACACACACACACACACACAGACACACATAAACATGAGTTAAAGTAAAATTTAAACGTTTTCGTCTAAAAAGAATACAACTTATATAAATTATATGTTATGTTTACCAATATATATCCCTAAAAAGTTTAGCATCTAAATTTCCACCGTTCCTTCTTCAAAAATAGCCAAAAAATTAAAATTAACACAAAAATTTGCACAAAAATTTACACTAAAATTTTGTATAATCTAGGAAAAAAAATTCCAAAGTGTTTCTTATTTGTGTTATTGTTTCTTAGCCATGTTAAATTTTTATTTTTATTTTTATAAAAACATTTTATTCTTAGCCGATTAAATACCGAAATATCCTAATAATATTTTTTTGGTATAGTGAACATTTTTGTTTTAATTTATTGGATTTTTCGAAATCTACCTTCAGGAGAAATATCTTGTAACGTAAGCATCAATTACAATTACAATTACGTACATAACAATTGAATACGACGCTAATATAAACCGATTATTTTTTATAAATAAACGTATCAAACTAATTAAAAGATAATTCGATTTTAGAAAAGTTCTCTAATATTGGAGAGGGTATGGTTTTTAAACTGTACCTATTTTTTAAAACTATACTTATTACATTAGACATATAATTAAATACTCGTACAATATCATAAAATGTATGTACTTAATGCTAATTGAATATACTTGTTATGTGTATGTGTTTGTGTGTGTGTGTCTGTGTGTGTGTCTGTGTGTAAGTTAATTGAGGACCCACCTGTTCATTATGAACAGAAATATGTACCAGAACCACAGAGTTCTTGACGAGAAAGAATGCAAAACAAACCAGAAAACAAAAATAGGTTTCAATGTCCCTTTCCACAGGGGAGATTTTTTTTCGACAATTTGATAATTTCAGCGAAAATAATCCGATTAAATTGATTTTTCTAAATATTTTTCCAAAACAAATATTCAAGCAATTATAAACGATGAAGTAATTCTTTGAAATATATCACGCATATAATTACTATAATCAATAGTTTTGGAAATTCAACATATTTTTCATCAAACTTCAGCTAAACCTTATCTTAACCAAATATAACTCAAACAAATCATAATTGTCGAATCATTT
>OU696594.1:5454780-5484780 GCA_916048095.2 Sacculina carcini
TGAGTGTGTGTGTGTGTGTGTGTGTGAGTGTGTGTGTTTGTGTGAGTGTGTGTGTGAGTGTTTTCTGGGCGGGTTTTATTGAGAGCAATCACAAAGCGAAAGTCATACTCAAACTGTGGCAACAAATCTGTCCCAGACACACAAGCACACACACAAACACACACACATACACAAATACACAAATGCACACACACACACATACACATACACACATAAGCACACACACACAAACACACACACGGATAGTGTGAGAAACTAGTGGACCCTGAAGCCACAAACACACACACACACAATAACACACACACACTCACACACTCACACATATATATATATATATACACACACACACACACACACACACACATGTACAAATAGGCAAACCACAAAGTAAGTTACATCACCTCTCGGTTATAACAAACACATTTTGTGACACACACATACACACACACACACACACACACACACACACACACACATACACACACGCACACACACACACATATGAAAGAGTGGCTATGCATTTTTTTGTATGTAGATGAATTTCTCGAAATAATTCAGTGACAGTTCAACTCTTATAACGCCGAAATATAAACACAAGTGTATAAAGGAAAATGGTTTTAATATTTGTAGTTCTTATAGAATGTTTAGCTAACCTCCTAGTTTTTATCGTATTTGCTAAAATTTTAATTGTACAGAATACACCTTGTGAGTAGAACTATATTAAATCTACAATAATATAATAGATTATTGTGTAATTTATTTAATTATCCACTTTTATCGTAATGTTTTTTCTTAATATGCATATCTACAAATTAATTATTAAAATTATTCAAACTCTTCATGATATGTTTATTTTTTATATAAAATAAATTAAATGAAAATAATTTTTTAATTTTTTGTTTCAGATATATCTAGTTTTTTTACTGATGTTATCGACGACATATTCAACTCCACACCATACGGTCAGTAAAAATCAATTGTCAATTAAGAGCCACATTTTCCAATCCACAAACTAATCTAATAATCTTGCTGAGATTTCCTATTGTATATGAATGCAAATATATGTAGTCCAATTTCAAGTGATTCCATATGAACACATCATGATACAACTCTTTTGTTGGACTGCGTGGTGTAGTGGTAGCATACCGGCCTCACAAGCCAGAGGTCCGTGGTTCAAATCCCGGTGGAGGAGAATTTATTTGGGTGAATTCTATAATCCAACAGTCCCTGACCACCCAGCAGTAAATGATGGTACCAGATATCAGTCATGTGTTGTGTCATGCATTCTGGGGAGGTGGTCCTCTCTAATACGTCTTCCGTTCTTGTGGCGTCATAGCGTGGATAGGGTTGGTTCTGCGGTGGTAGCGAGCTGCACGGGACACACCTGTGTGTGTTCATAAGCTTCGACTTCTTCCCGTGTAGCAGCTGCCACTTGAGGTATTAACGCTTTCCTCTTGTTATTTGCCGATGAAAATATTTAGCGTCGCACTGGATACGGTCACGGAGGAGGTCATCATCCTCATCAGGACCTGTTTGGAGAGCTGGGCAACAAGCTCAACTCGTTGATGTACAAGAAACGCGGCATGATCAGCGGACTGGTTGATCGCCTGGATGGTCTCTTTGCCACCGTCAAGGGACCTTTTCTCGAGCTGAAAGGGAATCTGCTCACCAAGAGTGGTAAGAAGCGAATGGCCCTGACTTGAACACGTACATTCCATTCATCCATTCATTCATCATCCGTCGTAATAGACGTCTAAAAGCGGAACTCTTTTTCATTTTCTTATCATTCTTCTCAAATTTCTTGAGTGCTGTTACAAAAGACAGAATAGTACACCGTCCGGGCTACAAAGCCAACACAACAATCTCCTTCTCCATCTGAATTAAGCTGAATAAAAAGAACGCTCTTTTTTCATCTGCCCATTTCGATGTCTCGTTTTCCTTTTATTCTTCAAGTTTTATCTTTCCCCTAGTATCTACTCTGTTAAGAATAACTCCTCTGTCTCTGATGCTAATTCCCTTCCTTCACAAATGCCTTAAAGTCAGGTGTTTTTTCTCTATCCTTTGATGTATAGTTGAATCTAGCATATCGTCCCATTTAGTATAAAATTATTGAGTCTATAGATAAGCCAAACTAACATCAGTAT
This sequence comes from Sacculina carcini, assembly GCA_916048095.2. NCBI lineage: Eukaryota > Metazoa > Arthropoda > Thecostraca > Sacculinidae > Sacculina > Sacculina carcini. The sequence continues at coordinate 5,456,925 of OU696594.1, forward strand.
TGCAAAGTTCCGTAGAATTCAAGCTTTAGTATCATTCTTCTAGATCTTATCTCAGAGAAGCCACACTCGTTTCAATGAGATAAATTTTATAAATGCTTCGACCAGCTCAATTCGTAAGGGTTGAGCATAAGTTGAGTTCTAATTGTTAAAGTGTTTGTCATGATTGCTAAACAATATTGTTTTTATAATTTCCATATGAACGTTGACCTATGACAAAGTCACTCATGGCGCTGTGGTATTTCTACAAAACTACATCAACAATAACATATTTGTTATTATAATTTGTCACAGGTGCTCTTCTCACAGAAACAGGCTACAAGCTTCTGGATAAAGCCAACATGCAGTACTACAAGGCCGGGGAGTTTTGGTCGAGCAAGTACGATAGCGGACAAGATGGTAAGTGATGGCTCTGATATGGACCAATAAAGATTTGGCCACGGCATTCCTAACTGAGAGTGTGGGCCTTTTTCCTAAGTGGTACAAGTATTCCTGGGAATAATCAAAGAAAATTTATGCTCTCCGTATGCTTTAAATCTTTTTCCGGGAATAAATAAGGGAAGCGTAAAAGAACCTTGAATGAATATTGAATAGAAAAAAGTTTGCTTTTACGGCGTTTTTATTTTTATGTTATCTATATAGCTATCAAGAATCCAGGGGATGCGATAACTGACATAATTACAACTGTATGCGTAAAAATGTGTAATAGCTTCTTCATCAGTTCTTCGAGCTTGTCTGGAAGAATGGAGCTAAAAGTAGCATGAAGAATAAAGAATATATTTGGTTTTCCCCAGATTATGCGGATTACTACTACGCTAACGATCATGGATACGACTATGAAGACCAGTTCGATAACAACCAAAACACAAACACCTACCCAAACAACAACAACAACAACAACAATCAGAACTTTCAGGCGGGCGTCCAAGGTACCAACAACAATAACAACGTTCAACAGATTCAACAACAACAACAACAACAACAACAACAACAATTTACACAACAACAACAACAGAGGCAGTTTCCTGTCAATTCCAACGGCATTGGGCAGCAGAATTTGGCGATTCAACAGTTGGGAGCAAGTGGGACCACTTCGGCCACCTCTTCTGTCTTCGGTAGTGTCGGGGGAACTGTCGTTCCCACTCAGACAGCCGGTCAGCTAGGTGTTGGGACATTTCCGTCGCCGCTGGCAGGCGGAAGCGCGTTCAGTGCTCCGATTTATAACGGAGCCAACGTTCAGACATCCGGTCAACAAGTGCTAACAGCACCGAGACTTATCCAACAACAGCTTGTCTATCCGTCCACTACGTCCGGACAGACAGCGGCGCTCAACGGATACGGAGGCGGACAGTCCAGTCTAGTGAACTCGGCCAGTGCTTTCCTGACCACCAACGGTCTTCAACAGCCGACCGTAGCATCCACCTTCAACGGAGCGGGCGTCGTGAATCAACAAGTGACGTCTTCGAATGCGGGCGGAGGTCAGCTTGGTCCAGCTTGGTCCAATCAACGCCTCTCAACGCAAGCAACACCGGCTCAACAGCAGCTTCAACAACTGCTCTCACAACAACAACAACAACAACAACAACAACAACAACAACAACAACAACAACAACAACAACAACAACAACAACAACAACAGGTGATTATTATAATTATTATTATTGTTAATTACAGGCAAAGCTAGTAGCATGGGAAGAGTGTAAGTGCACTATTACCACCCTGTTGTTGTGGCGTCATGTATGGGAAGTGCCCAAAATATCTAGAGAGAAAGAAAGTTCGAAAAGTAAAGGCTATAGTCAGCGAGAATAAAGCTAATAAAGAATGAAGCAAAAAAAAACGAGGAATAAGCTGAAATTGTTAAACCAAAAAACTAAATGTAATTCTATATATATAATCGTGCAATGGACTTAGTAATATATTGAGAGGTGTAGATATATTACGTTGTGGAGCTGGAAGAAGGCTGGACTAGGATATTAACCTGCTATAATAGATGCTTTCAGAATGTAACAGTTCAGAACTTGTTTAATTAAAGGAACGATTACAATTGTAATGATAAATTGAGGTAGATAATACCTTTGTGGACTCCGTGGTGTAGTGGTAGCACACCCGCCTCACAAGTGGGAGGTCCGTGGTTCGAAACCCGGCGAAGCAGAATTTCATTGGGCGAATTCTATAATCCAACCGCCCCTGTGCACCCAGCAGTAAATGATGGTACCAGATATCAGTCATGTGTTGTGTCATGCATTCTGGGGACGTGACCCTCTCTAATACGCCTTTCGTTCTTGTGGCGTCATAGCGTGGAGAAGGTCGGTTCTGCGGTGGCAGCGAGCTGCACGGGACACACCTGTGTGTTCATAAACTTCGGCTTCTTCCCGTGTAGCAGCTGTCACTTAGGCATTTAACGATTTTAACCTTTTGTCTTTCACAGTAATTTTGTGCCACGCTAACACATACTTTGCTCAGATTATTAGATTTTCATGAAGGTACAAGCTGTTGCCTATCTATTTCCCTTCATCTTTCTCGGTCATTATAAGATACTTGTTGGGATAATAGGCAACAATCACGGTGAATTTTCCTCCTGCTAGCAGGTTGGAGGATTCGGAGGTGTAGGAGGTCTGCAGCAATACCTTCCTCCTTCTACCGCCGGTGCCACGTCTGGAGGTGTACCGTCTCTATCGACCGTTCAACAACAACAACAGCCCGCGGTATCCGTTCAGTTTCAAAGTACGGCCAGTCCGTTTGGTGTACAACAATACGGGAATACCATACAACAGAGGCAACAGCCTCAGACACAGCAGTCAGCATCGTTCGACACGAGCCTTTTCTCTCTGCTCGAATCTGCCAACTCCGGCACCAGCAGTCCCGGAGGATTCTCACTTAGCAGGGTGGATGACGGCACGGCTGGCTTTTCGGTGACTGCCACCAGTGCATCCGGACGCATCGATGAACTTCCTGACGGAGAGCAGTTGCTGAATCCGACGTTAGATCAGCTTTCGGCCGGTACATACGTGATCGATGACTTACGGCTGGACGAAGATGGAGTGGTCACTTTGGAGCTAGTGGAGGCAAACGAGCAACAGCCTGCGACCAGCATCATCGCTCAGGATGGCGACCAGTTCTCTTCCGGTGGAGTAAGCGATCAATCGGTGGAAAGACTTGCTGCGCTCTTGGATGCGGCCGAGCTGACCCTGCAGCCACCTGCGGAGGAACCTCAACAGTTGAGGACTCCACATCGAGAAGCTGTCGGCTCGACTCTCCGTCTTGGACGAAGAAACACTGTTCGCTGGCCGCAAACTCAGCGATGATTGGTCTTGTAAAAGCAGTCAAAGTTATTCAGCATAAACACGTTATCGCACTGGGGCCTAATGTTAATTTTGATAGTTACTCGTCATACGAAAAGGTGTTTCAAGTCATTACTTGGTATTTTATTTGAAAACTTTATATTTTAATGTTTAGAACTTCATATTTCTGACAAATCTTGACATTATTATCCATATATTTTGCTTTTATTATTTATTTTGAGCCTTTTTTATAGTATTTATGTATGTTAATATTTTTGAATAATATCTTTTTACGCTCTGTAAGTTTTCAGAGTTACAGCACAATAGTATTTTTATTATAACGAAATTGTTTGTCTATTTTTTTCCTATATATATATTTTATATATAATGACTTCACATATTTGTTATTTTGTTTTTTGTGAATTGTTGATTACCTAAATTCTATTGTCCCTATATGTTTGGGACCATAAGAATTCTTGCGACTGTTATTTTAATAAAATAAAAATCGCCAACCGTTGCTATTTTATTTGGAAGTCTATGACAGCGGAATACTATATAGACAAAACATTGTGTTAAACTTAGTATTAAAATAAAAGCTTGTGCATGTTAGTTAAGAAAGACTATATATATACTTATTTTCTTCAACAATTTGATACCGGAAAATATTACAGACAATATCATTGCAAACGAGAAATTGCAGCGAAGTCTGCAATGAAATTCCGTCAGCGGTTTGTTTCATGCTTAATCAATTGCAAATCAAGCATTTTTCACACATGCAAAAGGCAATCTTGTGTTGCAATTTAGCCATAATGTGTCGAACATCGAGAAGCCCTCTTCTTCCTGCCATTGCAGAGCCATACACTCCAAGTCCTGACTGTCGTCATCCGAGTAAACGGAGCCGTTCGTCCAGAACTTTGGATAGCCTGAAATTTAGAAGATTTTAAGACAGTATATATTGGAAGATTAGTTTAATTTGTAGATTATCGGCAAAGATATCGATAAAATACAGTTAATGGTAAACTGAAGACATTGATATATCATTATAAAAAAAACAGAATTATACTACAGCTAACGGGGAACCTCTTGAAAACAACGTTGAATTCACACAAAAAAAACATTTTTTTGAGAAAAAAATCAATCACTTAAGGATGCTAACCGAAGATTTTGGTTCCATTCATCATAAATATTTAATTATAATATTATTATTATTGTTATCATTAATTAATTAACAAGATTGAATCAGTTGAAACACAATAAGAAGTGAAGAAAATGGCTGACGTTAATTAGACTCAATTATCGGAACTAACAAATCAGAGAAATTTTGCAATCGGAACTGACCATTGCTTGCGGGCATCATTAGCAGTTGTTTCTGTACTGAATTCGTGATATCCATCAGTCCCATATGTCGCCAGCCATCCTGCATAGAAATACATCTAGCATGGGCCATGCACCAGGGCACATGCTGATGCACTCCAGGTCTTTCGTCCAGCCAGGAGGCGTAGATTTTGCCGAGCATGCCTGCTGAACAATTCGGCAATTACGCTTCTGTAGAATTTAGTCCAGTGGTTCTTAGCCTGTGTGTGGAGAATTCCCCTGTCTGGTGTTGAATGGAAGAGTTGCCAAGTGGGAAGCTAAAGGTCGGACAGAACAGGACAACTATGTGCGTGTTTTATCAATTCAAATTCATTTATTTGTGTTTCTAATGACGTTTACTTTTATGTAACAACTGGATTTATTGAATTAATCAGCGCTGCTGTTGTGTATAAAATGAAGAGATGGCTCATTAACAAGTGGGTAATCAGAGAGAGAAAAAGGTTAAGAGCCACTGATTCAGACAGTCTACAAAAAATGCGATGAAAAAGTAGTCTTTCATTAATACCTTTGGAATTTTTCCAAGGAAAAAATCACACTTCTACTGTAGAAAAGGAAGCTATACGTATAGCATTGATATACGTATATGTATTAATATTGGTGCTCCGAAATTGATATAATTTTTCCCTCATCATCCCGTATCATCATACACAATTATTGTATGATGGTCTTTGAGGTGTTTGGTCTTTGAGGTACTTGGTCTTTGAGGTAGATGTTGTTGAATGTGTAACTGATAAGAAACCATATCTTCTTAGTACTGATGGAAACCATGCTGTTATGTCCCAGGTACGTTTTGTCCCCCTAAATTCCCGACTATATAGCTCCGTCTAAGCTGGGTGAGGCTGGGTTAGGTGAGGTTAAGTTAGACTAGGTTAGTTTGGAAAGACAATGCGACTCGGGAATGAAGCGGGACCAAACGTACCTGTGGCCCAATTTCCTTAGCAAAAATCTTAGAAGGAAAATCCCGTAAGGATTTTCAAAAAATCAAATAATTAATAATTTCAATTAATCAAAAATCCCGTAAGGATTTTCAAAGTGTTGGAAAATTTGAATGTGACTACAAATGAGCGGACAGATTGTACATTACGGAGTAAAATCGTCAAAACTGATTCTGAGTTGAATTGACTTGATTAGCTACATGAGGTTCGAATCCTGGTGAAGAGGCTTTCTTTGGGCGAATTCTATAATCCAACAGTCCCTGTCCACCCAGCAGTAAATGATGGTACCAGATATCAGTCATGTGTTGTGTCATGCATTCTGGGGAGGTGGCCCTCTCTAATACGTCTTCCGTCCTTGTGGCGTAATAGCGTGGAGAGGGTCGTTTCTGCGGTGGCAGCGAGCTGCACGGGACACACCTGTGTGTGTTCATAAGCTTCGGTTTCTTCCCGTGTAGCAGCTGTCACTTGAGACCTTTAACATTTATCCTTTAACCTTAAACAACGTTCATGCAAGGAGTAGATCGAAACTAACCTTCACTTCGTTCCTGGCGCTTTCTTCTCTGGCGACGTTGCCTGCTCCTCCTCGGACACTGACTCAGACACACGTCGTTGTTGAAGGCCACCACGGTCACGGTGTTGTTGTCTGTCCTGGTCGACTTGAAACAGCTGATCACGGAGGATGATCTGGTTGCAATTAACTCTTCGGTCATCACAGAGAGGCTTACCAGGAGAAGTAGAACATTCATATTGTGCATCTGTAGATAAATACAGTTTTACTCCTCAATTTTATCTTCACTTCTCTTCTAGAGAGATATTTCTACCTCTATTCTATCTTTCTCTTGATCTATTTCGCTTCTTCAGTATAAATCTGCGTCAATAGTTTGATGTTCATATTCTGTGTCAAATGGTTTAATCGTATTAAATGGTTATATCTCTTTTGTGATGTATTATGCAGAAAAACTTAGATCTTAATCGATACATTTTTATGGTTTGTAGGTAAACTAAACAGGAGTTAAAGTTGATAATATCTCATTTAGAAAATTATTTGTTTGTCGTTCTTGTTCGCATATAACACTTACCTGTAGCTTCAAGACTAGTTTACCGAATCGCTTAGCAAAATACACTAAGTTCAACTATCGAACTATCGAAGCTCATAGCGTTTGCTGAGTAATTACAGAATCGAAATTGCATTGAAAAATCAATTTTGTACATCAAAAGCGATTGTAGCAGACGTCTTAATGAATGTTCTTGAAAAAATTCGCAAAACCTATTTGTCTTCGATGAGGCACTTTATCAAAGGCCCCTGAAAACCCTTTGACAAAATCAGGCAAAAATTTACTTTGACCCTGTGATTACAGCGTTCTCGATAGGCGCTTATGTTCGTGTGATTAATATTGCACGATTTTGTTGCACACACACACACATACACACACACACATGCACACACACACACACACACACACACACACACACACACACACACAAGCAAATAGAGGTTGCAATTAATTTGCAGCGTTTTGCAAGCGGCACAAGTCAATCGCTGAAAATGAATCGCTGGATTCATTGAAATTGTACAAGGTGTGTCTACACATATATTTTGATTGGTTTGAAAACAAACAGAAAATAACATCCAAAAATTTGCACGCAATTGAATAGACATTTTGATTTCAAAATCGCACTCTCGCATTGATGATTAGTGTCGTGCATTAAGGAATTATACATGTACAGGTGCATATACATATATATATATATATATATATTTGATGTTCTCGACATGTATGAAGAGAGAGAAGAAAACACAAATGACTGCCACTTTAGTCAAGCGTTTCGGTCTTGAGATCTTCGTCAGTGATTGATCTGTCTATAGTCACTGACGAAGGTCTCAAGACCGAAACGTTTGACTAAAGTGGCAGTCATTTGTGTTTTCTTCTCTCTCTTCATATATATATATATATATATATATATATATATATATATATATATATATATATATATTTATATATATTATTGATTTGATAAACGTATTCATGTATTTGATGATTTCATAATGTTTTAATAATATTAATAATATACCGAGAGAGGAGGCAATGTCTGTTGTGTCATTTCCTGAACAGTAAAATTATAGTAATTCAGTAAATCGCCGTCGATTTACGTTTTTAATTACAGCAGTAATGTAAAAATGGAGTGATTGTGTTCAACGCTATTGGATTTATGCAAGTTTATATTCGAGCAAACTTCAATTAGAATAATTTTGTATATCTATCGGAAAATCTCCTATATACACACACATATATATACGTGTGTGGGTGTATGTGTGTGTGTATGTGTATGTGTGTGTGTGTGTGTGTGTGTCAAATTAGGGTGCATGAATTGACCCCATATAACATGTGCATTGTATCAGCCTGTTGCCAGCTTTACACACTGCGCAACATTGTAAATATGTAAATATATCATTGTGTATGTATGTGTGTACGTATGTGTGTGTGTGTGTGCATGTCTGTGTGTGTGTGTGTGTGTATGTGTGTGCATCTGCCGACAACCACCAGCGCTCTCATCACACACACACACACACACACACACACACACACACACACACACAGTGGGCGATCAATGGTTCCGAGCGTCGATGCCGACGGAGGCTGCGTCGACACCGACGATACTGGCGAATCATCTCGCCGAGTCGATCCGCGACTGGCCAGAGAGGAGGCTGTCTTTGGAGGTATTGATCGCTGTCATACTCCCTCACTCTCTCTCTCCCCATCGCTTTGTCCTCTGTTCTCTGCCCCCTCCCGGTTCCTACACCAAACACACACACACACACGCACACACACGCACACGCACATAAGCGAGGTCAGGCAAAACGTAATTGGCACACACTGCGAAAGCGTCCGAGGGAAGGTTCAGTGGACAATTCGCTCTCTGTTTGCTTTGGACGCAATTTGTGAGTGTGTCTGTCTGTCTGTCTGTCTGTCTGTGGCAGTGTGCATGTCCCCCACTGGTTTACCAAGGGGTCAGCAGTATTGCGTGTGTGTGTGTGTGTGTGTGTTGATTTTGTAGCGTGATACGGTGTGAAGCGAGTGAATGAAGAACAGCTAGGTGTTGTTCGCAAAGTGCATCAGAAGAAACAACGGACAATATTTTGTTGAGAGGTTGTGAGTGATCGGAAACCGTTGGTCAAAACTCGATAGGCAGTTGGTTTTGACGGGAGAAGACCTGCCATCAGTTTCAGTGTGTCAGTGTGTGTTGGTTTCGTGAGAAAAGGTCCGACGCTGAAACCGTGTTGGACTCCTTGAAGAGACGGATCTTTGAGGACTGCAAGCAGATTCCCAGAGCTGTGGGAATCTTTTTCCAAGTAGGACTTCAAGCCTGCTGAAGAATCTCATTCTTTTGGCTTCGCTAGTGAATCTTGATGGAGCAATTGTGCGCTCTGGTCTTCTAGTCTAGCGGGACTGGTAAGTGGATCTGGAGTGAATGTCATATGATACTTTCGTTTTTTTCTGTCCGCTAAACCGATTAAATGGTTAAAGGTTAAAGGTCTCAAGTGATAGCTGCTACACGGGAAGAAGTGGAAGCTTATGAACACACACAGGTGTGTCCCGTGCAGCTCGCTGCCACCACAGAACCGACACTCTCCACGCTATGACGCCATAACAACGAAATACGTATTAGAGAGGGCCACCTCCCCAGAATGCATGACACAACACATGACTGATATCTGGTACCATTTACTGCTGGGTGGACAGGGACTGTTGGATTATAAAATTTGCTCAAAGAAATTCTTCTCCGCCGGGTTTTGAACCACGGAACTTCCGCTTGTGAGGCGGGTGTGCTAACCACCACGGAGTCCAACAAAAAGTCGAGAGTTAATATCATGTTTCCTTTGTTATTTTCTGTACGTTAAACCGATATATTTTGAAGAATCCATTCTGTTCAGCGCCCGTCTACTTTCAGATGGAAATGTGATATAACTATCTACCCAGAATCTCAATAATCTCGGACAAGAACAAAGGGAATAGGAATGGAACGCGTCGGTGTCATTGTTTCAAGGTCATATTGCCTTCGGGCTGAGGTTGTGTTGTCTTTTTTTGGCAGAATGCCAGAACTGCTTTCAATGTTCAAGCCAGATGTCATTGCCACACAGACTTAGTAGCTTTGATTTATAGCTTATAGCTTTATAGCTCAAGTGACAGCTCTATAGATTTATAGCTTATAACTATAACTTATAACTTCAGACTAATTGCTTTTTCCAGCCATCGTTTAGTTTTGAATATTTGGGCGGCTTTAGAAACTTTTCTATTTTCAATCTTATGCTTTTGGATGTTTTTATCATCTCATAGTGTTTTGATGTTGAATACATACTGCGAATATATACTTGCCTGTTTTGTAAACAATTTGATGGGTTTTAATTGACAGTGAAATTTCTATAAAAAAATAAAGGACAAAATTAAATATGATTTTATCAAAATCAGAGGTTATATTAGAAGCAATTAATCCACAGTCTAACTGATAATATAAGTCAAATTATTATATTATAATAATCTGAAAAAGTATCCAAAATTATATAAAGATTTGTATATATAATTACTCAATTTTATCTTAAAAATGCTACATTTTATCATTACAAGAAGAAGTAAAATAGACTCAAAAAGAGGTTCTTTTGTTATATAAGTCATGTGTTTTTAGAAAAATTTAATTTTTGTGATTATTAGAAAAAACTATGCTTTTATGCCGGTCTTAAATGTCATATGAATTTTTCATCAATAAAATCCATGATCGTTGAAGAGTTTAATAGTTTTAAATGTGTACAAGTAAAAGTAATAGTTAAGTTTGAAGTTGTCAAGAAAGGCTTAGCCATTCTAAATAATAAACACCCATCGACTTTGATCGGTAAGCTATTTTTATTATTATTATTACAGTATATGGTATGATTTGCATATAATTAATTTTGCATGGGTAGACAGGTAGGAAAATCATCGAGAACTTTACAACGATTCATTATAAAATAGATTTTGCATTTTTGTAATAATATTCACCTATTTTAATTGTCTATAAATTATTGCAAAGAACGATTTCGTTTTTTTAAATATTTATATAATATGATAGTATAAATATATTTGATTTTATTAATATTTATTATTTATTCTTCTAGTAAAGTTAAAAACAAAATTTACTATATTTTTCGCCAATAGGTAATTTAATAGAATAAAATCTTCATAAACCAATTCATCCACTGTTGAAAAAAATTTCAATCAACGAATTCGAAAAAATAGTTCAATATAAACTTCGATATTCAGATGATGAAAAAAATCAGCAGATTTTCCACTAGTTATGCTTCCTTATATATATATATATATATAAGTGACAGAATGAATTGTGTGTTTGAGACCTACAGCTTATTGGAAATCTTCTGATCTTCTGAACTCTACAAAATGGCCAAGACCACAGAAAATAAACGGAGATTCTTACAAGTTGGTTGAATTTTCAGTGACGACACATTCACACATCCATAATATACATTTCAAGCTAATTTTGGAAGTAAACTTACGCTGAACATTATTTAGAAACGTCTATCTTGGTTCTTGAGACAATTATGTGTGTATGTGTGTGTATGTGTTTGTGTGTGTGTGTGTGTGTTTTCAGAGAAATTCAGAAATGGCGATGGGCTGTGGAGCTAAATGTGCCAAAATTCTGCTAGTAATTCTCAACCTCATCTTTTGGGTAGGCAAAATTGCTTGAGCAAAAAAACACTAACTCTTTTTAAACAATTGAGAAATAACTACCCAAAAAACGTGTCACATATATATATTTTGTATAAAATCATAAATCTTCTCTCAGTTTCTGTTAGTGTATACTTCTTCTCATTTTTTAATTTGTCGCTTAATTTATAAAAAAATAAAAATCGTAATTATCTTTCATTACAAATAATTTCATATAGAAACCTCATTCTGATCCAATTTTTGGCCATATTCTCTACAAATTCCCTATCCAATTGTAATATGTATGCATATCTTTGTGTGTGTTTGTGTGTATGTGTTGTCTGTGCTTGCGTGAAATTTCACTTGAGAAAAGTTGGCTGGAGTTGCTTTATTGGCACTGGGAGTGTGGATACACGTGGACCATGGCAAAACCCACCTCTATCACCTCGTCACCATCGACACAGTCGGAATAGAGGTGGTCGGATACTTCAAGTACTTCATCATAGGTACTTACATCATCACTAACCACTCCTAGAACTAACACACACACTGGATATAACTAGAATCGCTTCTCTTTATCCAAGATGTCATGTCTCTATAAAAAATCTACGTATATAAACATTATATTTATTACTTATTCATTTCTCGAACTTTCTAGATCTTTTTTGTTAGCTTCCAGTTCATGGGGACACCACAGGGTGGTAATAGTGCACTTGCACTCTTCCCCCATGCTACTGGATTTACCTGTAATTAATAATAATAATAATAATAGCATGTATATAAGCATATACTTGTATTTCTTAGGATATTTGTACTTCGGTCTCATATTCAAAGCAAAATACTTATATATTTGGTACTTGTGGCATGTTTTTAGGGGGTCCTAAAACCTTTTAAGATATTATGTCAATTCTAAATGTGTCTTACATACCCTTGTCTTATGTAGCTAAAATATTGTGGAATTAATTCTCAATGTCATCAATAGTAATTCTTGTAATTTACCAAGATAAATATTGCAAAATTGTGATTTGACTCGTCTAAATGGACATATTGAGTCCACAATGTTCTTCTACGCTCTAATATTGATTTCGCATTAATATCCTCATTCCACTGAAAAAGCAGTAATCTAAATGATTTATCAGAATTGACATAAGGTCGATATTTGGCATGTTCGTAGCATTTGAAGATGCGTTTGTAACCGTATTGATTGATCGATAGAATTCGCTATAAATATTTTATGCTGAAAACGTGAAGCGTTCGTATGGTTTAGGTTTTTTCTGCTACTAGTAAATATATTTAATTTCAGTACAGCTAATAGCATGTTCGATATGTGAGGAGGTTGGCTAGACACCCTACAATAACTAAAAATATAACCTGTTTCAAAGGCGGATGAGATATTTGCTAGCCAAAAACCATCTATCAATGTTATACACTCTTTCTATTTATATTTTTATTTTTATTTTTATTATATATTACAGGTAAGTCCAGTAGCATAGGGGAAGAGTGCAAGTGCACTATAACCACCCTGCGGTGACCCCATGTGTACTGGAAGCTAACCAAAAAGATGTAGAGAGTGTTTGATAAGAAAAGGTTTCAGTTCTTTTTCTATTTTTGCGTCTGTGACTTACATCTCGTATATTCTTTTTGTAATTTGTATATAATTATTTGTTGTCGCCAGGCCTGGGAGGTGTCGTGTTTCTGGTCTCGTTCATCGGATGCTGCGGAGCCTGCAAAGAGAACAGATGTCTTCTGGGAACGGTAGGCGTACCGAAGACAATGTCACAGTCAAAAGCCACAACAGACAAGAACAAAAACAACTTTATAATCTTCAACATACGTTATTCTCTTGTGCCTGATTTGTTATATGAAATACTTTTGAGTTTTTCATCTTTTGTTTGCTTGTTTTTCTAATTCCGTTTTTATCTTTCCTAGTATCTGTATAGTTCAGTGCGTTCAATCACCTTTTACGATTCCCATAGAATATACGTACGGTGTACTTCAGCCTATGTATGTATGTGTGCTTGTGTGTCTGTGTGTGTTTGTCTATGTCTGTGTGTATGTGACGGGCAGTACTTTTGCTTCCTGCTGATTGTCTTTCTCGTATTCGCCGCTGTCGGAATTTTGGCCGTCACTTCACAAGCCACGTTGCTGACCAACGTAGAGAAACATCTGACTAGACGTCTCGATCGCTACTACAACCAGTCTGGCCATGAAGCGTTCACTGTGGCTGTTGACTTTGTTCAAGTGGAAGTGAGTTTGTTAGTCTACGTGGTGTAGTGGTAGCACACCCGTCTCACAAGCGGGAAGTCCGTGGTTTGATACCCGGCGGAGGAGAATTTCCTTCTATAATCTAACAGCCTATGTCCACCCAACAGTAAATGGTACCAGATATCAGTCATGTGTTGTGCCATGCATTCTGGGGAGGTGGCCCTCTCTAATACGTCTTCCGTTCTTGTGGCGTCATAGCGTGGAGAGGGTCGGTTCTGCGGTGACAGCGAGCTGCACGGGACACACCTGTGTGTGTTCATAAGCTTCCACTTCTTCCCGTGTAGCAGCTGTCACTTGAGGCCTTTAATCTTTATACACAGCATGCAGCAGAACAGATGTGAGTTTTTATAGAGGTCCCTCCCTGAAGGGAATACTCGGGTCGCGTATTATATAAAGCACCAGCATAATAGATGCCCGATTTTGGGAAAATGCAGTTACGAGCAGCTCTGCGGTCTACATTTAGATGGGAACTTTTATGAGCTACTTTATGATATATTTTAATACCATGCCTGAGGCAACGGGGCCTCTCAATACTCGGAACTCTACGGACAGGGAAGGTTTGGGAGGCGGTTGCTCCAGCTCTACCATGTATAACATTAAGACATAATTTGTCCCAGAGTGGACGACCACCTGGTAGCCAAGGACCATCTATCAATCTTATACCCTCTCTAACTTTTGTCAGCATTGGTGTTTGCTCTTAATGTTCAGCTGTGATTTTATCTTTCGAGACTCTGAGATAATAAAGAGTTATATCAAATATATAATGTTTTTGCTGTTTTTCACATAAGAATACCAAACTTCAGTCGTCCCGGTACAAGAGGTACTTACGTCTGAAGGAATTGCCTAGGGTAAACTTCATTGAAGCCTTCGTGGAATGCTTCAGAGATAGCATGTATTTGAAGTGTGTATCTCTCGATTGGATACAAAGTATTGGATTGTTGATTGATTGCTGTTTTATCGCTGTCATTGCAGTACCAATGTTGCGGAATCAAAGGAGCCAAGAACTACGAGTACTCCAAGTGGAAGAACTCCAGTCTCGCCAGAATTCCCGAAGCCAAAGAAGTTCCATTCACGTGCTGTGTTCTGCACAACGAACTGGTAAACCATTGATATTTATATGTGGGTTTAAAGAGAAAATATACTTATCCCTTCACTAAACATCGTAGACCATCTAGCCATCTATCTATCTATCTATCTATCTATCTATCTATCTATCTATCTATCTATCTATCTATCTATCTATCTATCTATCTATCTATCTATCTATCTATCTATCTATCTATCTATCTATCTATCTATCTATCTATCTATCTATCTATCTATCTATCTATCTATCTATCTATCTATCTATCTATCTATCTATCTATCTATCTATCTATCTATCTATCTATCTATCTATCTATCTATCTATCTATCTATCTATCTATCTATCTATCTATCTATCTATCTATCTATCTATCTATCTATCTATCTATCTATCTATCTATCTATCTATATATCTATCTATCTATCTATCTATCTATCTATCTATCTATATATCTATCTATCTATCTATCTATCTATCTATCTATCTATCTATCTATCTATCTATCTATCTATCTATCTATCTATCTATCTATATATCTATCTATCTATCTATCTATCTATCTATCTATCTATCTATCTATCTATCTATATATCTATCTATCTATCTATCTATCTATCTATCTATCTATCTATCTATCTATCTATCTATCTATCTATCTATCTATCTATTTATATATCTATCTATCTATCTATCTATCTATCTATCTATCATTGTGTGTTTGTTGTCAGGATCGACGAGCATTCCTTCATCCACAGCCGAAGAATTCTCAACTTTGCCAATCCACAGATCGTAGAGTTTATGCCAGTACTCTGAATGGAGGACCGTTCCGCTATGATATGGTTCGTTCACACACCCATTGCCACTTTTTATACATAATATGATTACGCGTTTGAAAATCAGTAGTGAAAAACAGTGTTTTTCTCAAAGTGGGCCATATGGCTTCCTTGGGGGCGATGGAATTTTTTAAGATACAATAGGACTAAATTTTAAAGAATGGGGGCCACCATATTTTCTCAAGGGTCACGAAAAATTCATGTTAAAACAGTTAATTCCCTTATTATTATCGATGTTATACATGTCAATCTTGTGTGATTCGCCGAGGTATGTATGCTTTGTAAGCAATATTACCTAGTACCTAATATAATCAAGGAATATAACTTACTAATCAAGTTACTAAAGGAAGTAACTGGTAGTGGATAATCAGAAGATGTGACATTTTGTGTTCTGTTTATCGCAGGGATGCTGGGAGAGTGTTGGTCAATGGTTTCAACTGGAAACAACAGTGATTATGTGCGGCTCACTGGGATTGGCTGGACTGCTGGTAAATATAGTAGCATTTTGCGCTAGTGTAAACAAGTTAATCCGTGGTGTAGTGGTTAGCACGCCTGACTCACAAGCGGGAGGCCCGTGGTTCGAAACCCGGCGGAGGAGAATTTCTTTGGGCGAATTCTATAATTCAACAGCCCCTGTCCACCCAGCAGTAAATGATGGTACCAGATATCAGTCATGTGTTGTGTCATGCATTCTGGGGAGGTGGTCCTCTCTAATACGTCTTCCGTTCTTGTGGTGTCATAGCGTGGAGAGGGTCGGTTCTGCGGTGGCAGCGAGCTGCACGGGACACACCTGTGTGTGTTCATAAACTTCGACTTCTTCCCGTGTAGCAGCTATCACTTGAGGCCTTTAACCTTTAAGACACTGCCCCTTCAGTAGATACATTTAAAGCTAGATTTAGTTGTTTAATCATCTTCTCTCTTGAGTATCTATGCAATTTCTATAATATATTAATATCATTTAAAATTCAATCGTGAAAGCAGAAAATTGTCCCAAAAATGTGTTATTTTTGGGCAAACACATTTTTGCATACATAATTTTTTTCGTCTAAAGATATTCCATATTTTATCAATTTGATATTATGGAGTAAAAACAATTAATATCTGAGTGTTATTTGTATTTATATATTTATTTAGTATTGACTGTTCTAAGAAATCTGCATTTAATGTGATTTGTATAACGATCGCAGAATAAATTATACATTGAAACGTGTCTGTGTGTGTGTTTTTGTTGTTGCATTAATGTTGCAATTTGTTGCAGCTGTTTGGCATGCTGTTTGCGCTCTGTTTGTGTCGCAACGTGGGAGATGACGATGAAGACTGCTAGACGTCCACTTTCTCCAGAAAATCAAACACAATTTATCACAAAACCTTCTTATAGTAAACACGTGTATAAAGATATGTGTGTGTGTGTTTGTGTGTGTTTGTGTTCTGTTGTGAATGAGTTGAGTTGAACAGAGTTTTTGGTTTGACAAATATCCACTCTTGCGCAATATATGACATCAGTGGGTTTGTGATGTGTTTGTGATGTGTTTGTGATGTGCTTGTTATGTGTTTGTCTTGTGTTTGTGATGTGTTTGTGTATGTCATGGTTTTGCTTTTTGTTATTGTATGTGGATATAAGAATATGTTGTGTGGAAAATTGCTTCCTATCAAACTGATGTATAGAGATTTGGCTTTGCTTGTAGATTTTGCGTTTCTTTTTGAGTTGTCATCGTGAAGTGTTAGTTAGTGTTAGTTTTCACTGTATAGAAACAAAGACACATTCCAAGAAGTTGTTGATTGTTGTTGTCAGTCTAAAATTCGAGTGCCAATCTTGTCAGACCAGTATGAGTTTCGTGTTCTCGAATTTGTCGTTTTTGTGATCTCTCTAGTCCAATCTGGTTAATATTGTATGTAGCATTGAAACAAAAACTTGAGGATCAAATAATTGTACTAAATATGTGTATGTGTGTGTGTATGTGTGTGTGTGTATGTGTGTGTGTGTGTGTGTGTGTGTGTGTGTGTGTGTGTGTGTGTGTGTGTCTGTGTGTGAAGTTGTTTTCAAAGATTGCATTGTCAGAATATTACCAACACTCATAGAAAAATTCAGAAATCAAATTTGATTATATAGGTCTGAAATTCCTATAGTAACTCAAATCAGTGTCATATTATTAATGTATTTTCAAATGTACAATCACAAAAGACACTACAGTGCAGGATTGAATGTCACAAACATTCACAAACATTCAACAATACATCGTTGAATGTGTATATCTTCATGATATTGTCAACTTAGTATGTGACATTTCTTCTGAATTACGCAATTAAATCATATTTGAATGTCTTCACAAACTGGTATATATTAAGCATTTGTGCTTATATATACACACATGTTATATGTGTGAGGAACAAATGGAAAGATTATGACCACACTTCGGTTTGAACTCTCGATGTCCTTATCACGCTTCTAGTGTGTGAGCTCAATTATATGTGTGTGTATGCGTGTGTGTGTGTAATTGGATTATTGTTTGTTGATGTTGTTTGGTCGATTTCAAATTGAATTTTGCTCTTGTAGATGAATGCTAGACAATGCTTGATGTTAATGTTTAGCGTTCGGAAAATCGGAAAATGTGGTCAGTGGTCTACAAACAAACAAGCACACACACACACACACAAAATTGTTGAACAATACAATTGAAAACGTTCGCTTCTGTGTTTCTTGCTAGCGAAATTTTCAAAATATCGTCCCTATAACGCTACACTCTAATATTTAATATTGTTGTGCTCCGTGGTGTAGTGGTAGCACACCCGCCTCACAAGCGAGAGGTCCGTGGTTCAAAACCAAGAGGAGGAGAATTTATTTGAGCGAATTCTATAATCCAACAGTCCCTGTCCACCCAGCAGTAAATGGTACCAGATATCAGTCATGTGTTGTGTCATGCATTCTGGGGAGGTGGCCCTCACTAATGGGGCCACCTTAGGGTGGTAATAGTGCTTGCACTCTTCCCATGCTACTGGATTTGCCTGTAATTAATAATAATAATAATAATAATAATGCGTCTTCCGTTCTTGTGGCGTCATAGCGTGGAGAGGGTTGGTTCTGTGGTGGCAGCGAGATGTACGGGACACACCTGTGTGTGTTCATAAGCTTCGGCTTCTTCCCGTGTAGCTGCTGTCACTTGAGACCTTTAACCTTTAACCTTTGCACAAATTTCGCGTTTAGATGTATTTTTGTCAAATCCTGACCCGGATTTAATCAAATGAATAGAACAAACCAATGTTTTCCTTAAATAAACCAGTAATTATAATACGAATTATATAAATTATAAAATAAATAGTGGGTTTTCAAATTTAGAAAGCAAACATATAGATTTTGACTAAATACAAAAATTTGACTTGGGTATTGGGTGTGTTTTACGTTTACTAAGAAAATATAGAAGTACCTCACTTAAAATGCGCGTGTTTCTTCCAGTAATTTTTCATTTTATTTGTGTATTTATATTCTTGGCACAAAAATTAGGCTTTTTTTGGTGTAGGTGTCTTATTTAGACGGTCTGAGAGATTTTAAACAAGCTTTACTTTGGCTGGAGTTAGAGATATTTAGAAAGATCACTTGAGCAGTGTTCTTGTCGGAATGTATGTATTAGCTGATGAGGACACATTTCTTCGATTTCATCAACTGGTCTCTCCTCCAGACTCAGATCAAAGCTATTACACCTGGACACCTTCAGTGTCTAGTTCACCTCGATATGTTCCTCCGTGCCACATCATCCGATCTGTTCCTCCTCCACCTTTACTCTTCCTCTCCAGATCTCCATCGCAGGATACGTCTTCAAAGCAGATATATCCTCTCCGTTTGATGCCAGCATCCAGCCAGTGTGGGAGTCTGTTTGGCGACAGTGACGAGAGGACAGAATCTTGGAGAGATCCAGCATCCAGCGTCTCGACGTCCTCTCCGAGATCTCCGAGGTCCACCAGCCAGGAATCGAGCGATCTCAGCTTTCACATGGATCAGATCAGGTGTGTGTGTATGTGTGTGTGTATGTGTGTGTGTGTATGTGTGTGTGTGTGTGTGTGTGTGTGTGTGTGTGTGTGTGTGTGTGTGTGTACTCACCTATTAGTACTCAGCTATTTGTTTAGCACAGGAGATGAACTATGCTCGTGCTGTCCTGTCTCCAACCAACCCTCTAGTAACCTATCTTCCCTGAAATTCCCAGTATTTCACACTATCCAGTCTTTATATAAATGTTCCTGTACGCTGTTAGCTCCTACAATATTCTCCCCTAACTGATTCCAGACATCAACACACCTGTATATGGGAAACTATACTTCTTAACACCTCTCAAACATCTTGTCCTTTTCAGTTTTTTCTCTATGACCTCTCTCGTGTGTTTGTGTGTGTGGGTGTGTATGTTTGTGTGTGTATATGTGTTTGTGAACAACTCTGATTCTATTTCGTCTTATACATTTTTTGTGTGTTCTATTATTTATAATGACATTAGTTTTCTATCATTCTATTATTTCTCTCTCTCTCTCTCTCTCTTTCAATTATTTGAAGATCAAGATGCATGGAGATTGGAATTATGCAATTTAAAACGTTTTTTGTGCTCTTACCGTGTCACCCGACTTAATAAAGTGTATCCTGGATATAAGAGAACCCCGGTTATAAGAGAGTATTTCTTCCTGGCCCGTCTTCTATATAATTTACGTGGAATTCTCCTTGGACATAAGAGAGACATTTTCTCCACTCCCGATAACTCTCTTATATATCAGGTATACACTGTATGAATAATAGGACATCTAAATATTCATGACACATCTTACGATAGCACAATCGTCAGTTCCATTACAATCACACATACTATGGCTCATTCATCAGCTTGTTATCTTAGCAGGCTCATGCGTGACAATATGATCGAGTGTGTCTTGTTTTGTCATTATCAGCAATCGCCTGATTGCTGAGTGTTTGAGCGACGAGGAGCCAGAATGCTGGACGGATCTTGATATAAGCCAATCCGTCTCCCTGCTGCACGGAATCGATATTCCGGAGGAGGGCGCTACGATTCCGGACGACCGGACTCCCAGGGCAAGCATTCCGACCTTCCTTCAATCTTTACCATCAATATGATTCCTGTCCCAAGGGAAAAGTCCAAGGGAAAAAACCTATCCCAAGCGAAGAGATATTGATGACTGGAAGAGTGAGTAGGATTGAACCAGATTACGACATAGAAGCAATATTTACCCGAGAAAAAAAGAAAAAAAAATATGTGGAAATGTGATAAAAAGTATATATGATGATTCCTTACAGTTAAGATTTCTAGCTAAGAATAGTTATTGGGTTCAACGTCACGATGCGTATATAAACTATGTGTGTGTGTGTGTGTGTGTGCGTGTGTGTTTGTGCTTGTGTGGGTGTGTGTTTGTTCTTGATTGTGTGTGTGTGTATGTGTGTGTGTGTGTGGGGGGGTGTGTATGTCAGTCGTGCACAACGCATTTGCACAATAAAACAATTTATTAATTCAGCGGAAACTTCCTTTCTATCCAAAACGATCAATAAAATTGGCGATAGCCGTTTCTATTCACGATTTTTAAGTGAAATTCTCAACTGTTCTCTGTGTGATTTCTTACAGTTATCCAGAATACTCAAAATGCTAACTGAAATGTTCACCAAATGCTCCCAAACAGTATCAATCCTGGATCATTGGACAAATCATTTATCTCAACAACAAAATCAAACCACAGGTCAGTTTAACTTCATAATTTATATTTTATTATTATATCTTATACTCAAATATATTAATTAACACTTATTTTTATTTTTATATAAAAATTACCATTTTCCTACATCGAATCGATTGTAATCGATATGTTTGCTGAAGGTTTTTTGTTATGTAAAATCTAGATAAGGAAAAACTGCCAAAATATATTTCTATTTGAAATGCGATATTTTTGACAGAAAAAATAATTTAATTATTAAGTAACTGTGGTACAGACTGAAAATCTCAATCATCTTGTTGATTTTTTTTAAATCAGAAATTGGGTTTTATATTTTCGATTTCCGATCTGAAATAAGATGTGAATTCACTCAAATACCTCAAATTTGATAGCAAGACATGTTGTATTCGCTCAAAACGTACCTGAATTTACATATATTTGTTTTGGATACAATTTTTGTTATTTACAGAAATTCAACAGCAGCTTAATACCATCCAGTTGATGACATCTCAATTTCGCCAGAGATTAGCTCGACAGACCGTGACATTAGCAGAGATGGTTTAAGAGATATACTCTCTTAAATATGGGATATGAGATTCCGTGCGTGTATGTGTGTATGTATGTATTTGTGTGTGTATGTGTGTGTGTGTGTGTCATGGTAAATGTGATATTTTGCCCGTTATATAATTTATCTATGTCAGCTCAGGTGTGTTGAAGTTCTGTTTCTTAATCCCCAGTGGAATGTGCGAAAAATAGAATGACTTAAAATTAAGCTCAAATCGATGTTCTCGCTCTGAAAATCGTAACAATGCATAAAACATGTCTTAAAATAATTTGTGTTTGTCTCAAATATGTCATTCATGTCTTTTTTGTAACTTGGGATTGTCGAATATATATATATAAAATAGTGTTTAATTATGGGTGTTGTGGGCGTTATATGCCATATTGTCTAGAACATTATAATTTCAACCTTCTATGCGTTGTCGTCCATATGTGTCTCACTTAATTATCTCAACTGTTTTATATGAAAATATGAAGAAAAACACAAAATTTAATCAGCTCCTTGAAAGGCGTTAAATTTGAACATCGTGTGTGAATTTCGTTTGTTAATTCAACTGAGCGAAATAAAATTATATTTATCATCTCAATGTTTGTGTTCTGTGCAATGCTTCCAAGCTACTTGGCAACCCCATAAGCAAAAACAATCTAGCAAAAGAGCCATCTGGTGAGAGAAAATGTCCCCAGAAATATTGCCAATGAGATGGTATAAAAGGCGAAACATTCATTGGAACATTCACTTGAGTAAAAGGTTTCGCTTTGTCTAGTCTGGTGCTGAATAAAAAAGCTGTAATATTTGTGGTAATGTAATCAAGTGATTACAGTCGCTTGTTATTTTTATCTATTTTGGAATATATTAATAAATCTAGACGCTTTGTGTAAATTATTGAAATGTGTGAAAATGTATTTTTTTTTTTAATTTTAATTTGTATATACAAAGTGTAATTAATCAAAATGAAATATCAGAAATTATATTGTAAATGATATCAGTACTAAATCTATATAAACTCATATTAAATTTATTTCGTGAGTATATTTTATATCTGTTTTATAATATAAATTTGAAACATTTTTTTAAAACTTTTTTGGCATTTTATTATCGTAATATTGATGTATATATTTTTACAAATATAAAAATGATTCCCATATAGTCAATTTAATGGAAAACCAAAATTATTCCAAAAACCATTGTGACATTTTCAGTTTTTCCATTTCTCGAAGTTTATTGTTTGCATCGGAATTATGAACTTTGTCGGATTTTTCTTGTTGGTTCTGTTCAGCTCACAAGGTATGCTACCAACATGACATTCAGCCAAAAAAACAATATTTAATCATATTTTCGATAAATGTCCACTTTTTGTGAGCATTTATTCGCATTTAGCACTTTTAAAAACACCCACAAAAATTACATGTTAATTTATTTACTTAATGTATAATCCTAACATTGTATTTAATTGTTGCTTTCCAAGTATATTTCAACAATTTTACGCAAATTTGAAAGCACTTCAAATGTCATTAAAAAAACACGACGCCCAAGGAATGTAAAGTTTTCAAACATCTTTCAGAGTAATATTTTCAATCCCAAAAATTAGTTTGTTTGCACATAATGTTCACAGGTCGAATATAACTCGAGGATTTTATATTGTTTTTCCTTCTTACAGTCGAGCAGAACATGGCCACTTCATTGATGGATAATCCACGCTCTCTTGAAGATCTGGAGAACTCCATGTCTGATGATGAAGAAGGATCCATTCGGAGCCATTCAAATGAGCTTGAGCAACTGTCAAATTATGCTACAAATCCCAGCATCCATGAGGACATGTCTTCAACGTCACCAGTCCTGTGGAACATCAAATCCTGCTGTCCTTGTGGCCAAAAGTCCTTCAAATATCCTTCCCGACTTGACCAGCAAAACGACATGGATCCAATTTTTCCCCGTAGGAGCTTGGATATGACACCCCGAGAGAAAACTTCGGCCAAGACAGCCAAGATGCTTGAAGTCTTGAAACGCGGACGTTTCAGGTCCTCAGCTACCAGAGGTTCTCCGTCGTTCTGGAGGACATCCACCATGACACTGCCTCCCAGACGTCTACGTTTCCTGAGAGCTGTCGGACTTGCAGCAGTACCTCGTCGAATCCATCTGACCAACTATCTCCAGAAGATGGCATGAATCAATGCTGGAATCCTGAGACCTGAAGATGTTGAAGACCAGTTGGCTGGAAAAAAACTCTCAAAGATATAAAAAACTTGATGATTTATGTATTACTGGAATTCGTTGGACATTGTTGGATTTGGTTGTGATGTCAAGACCACAGAACTATATACAATCATAATTAGGGTTCTTGATTTGATAACTGTATATTGAATAGATAGAAATCCCTTTTCAATCTCTTTTAATCTCTATTATATTAAAAAATATTCACAAATATTTCTGAATGAGGTTTCGTACAATTGAAAATTTTGAGCTTATATATAATCGTTACAATTATTTACCGATGCTAAACCTGTAGCCATATAGTGTTGTATATTAATATGGTATTAATATAGCTTATAACTTGTTGTATATCATATAATGTTCAATATATTCGGGTTGCTTACAGGTAAAGGCATATATTTACTCGATATATTGTGGTAGAAAAATGTCTCACTATTTCGTTGTAAGAATTGAGAATATATGTGTTGTGTTGTATATTCTGTTTCTGATTAGAATTATCTATAACTAGCGACAAGTTCCGCACTTCGTGCGGTTATGGTCGCTAGTAGATCCGCACTACGTGCGTCTCGAAAATAACAAGTGTAACCACATATAATTCAATAAGTAGTGTAGGCATATAAAATTCAAGTGTTCATACTCACATTGAGTCGGATACGCGCTTCAACTATTAGTGCCAAAGGCACGCGAATATTGGTATTATGGTTCTGGTATGTTTAACCAGCCTGCGACAGAATCGCCGTCTGATCATCAAAATGTTGCACAATCCGTGTGCACGACATTATATAAGTTCGCATCGCACATACAGACGCACACGCATACAAACACTGGCTGCACACGTGTTCGTTCATAGAATTTCGGCACACGGACACACATACCAATACAAAATGCAAAACGGTATCGTGTGTGCAATTCCTGGGAAGAATTGCAAAATTATGCAAGAACAGTTCGCAGAAAAGATGTGGTGGCAATCTGGCAGGGAAGTTTCTAGCAATCGCTCAACTGAATGACAAAAGTGTGTAGAATAAAGGTAAAAAACAAACACCAATAGAAAAATATATGATAATTACAATTACAATATTGGTAAGCTACACATATACACTTGAAAAACGCTTCTGGAACACGCACATGCACGACGATGTACTTAATTAAACACTCCGTTTTACTACGCACTCTGCACGCCACTGTGCATTTGCAAACGCTCGCTGCAATGCACGTGAGTCATGGCATATCGACACACAGACACACACACACCAATATACACCAATGTGCCGTTCTGCACACACACTCACTCACTCACTCACTCACACATGTACGTTGAGCTTTATTATTATCTATAATAATATACACCAATATACACCAATGTGCCGTTCTGCACACACACTCACTCACTCACTCACTCACACATGTACGTTGAGCTTTATTATTATAGATAATTATTATTATTATAATTATTATAGATAATAATAGTGAGTGTGTGTGCAGAACGGCACATTGGTGTATATTGGTGTGTGTGTCTGTGTGTCGATATGCCATGACTCACGTGCATTGCAGCGAGCGTTTGCAAATGCCCAGTGGCGTGCAGAGTGCGTAGTAAAACAGAGTGTTTAAATAAGTACATTGTCGTGCATGTGCGTGTTCCACAGGCGTTTTTCGAGTGGATATGTGTAGCTTACCAATATTGTAATTGTAATTAACATTTATTTTTCTACTGGTGTTTGTTTTTCACCATTATTCTACACACTGCGCCATTCAGTTGAGCGATTGCTAGAAACGCCCATGCGAGATTGCCACCTCAGGCACACACACACTCACATACACACTGACATACATGCACACACACACACACACATACACACTGACATAGATGCACACACACACATACACATACAGGTACACATACACACACACACACATACATACACAGTGTACAGAACGGCACACTGATGTATATATTGGTGTGTGTGTGTCTGTGTGTCGATGTACCATGACTCACGTGCATTGCAGCGAGCGTTTGCAAATGCACAGTGGCGTGCAGAGTGCGTAGTAAAACGGAGTGTTTAATTAAGTACATCGTCGTGCATGTGCGTGTTCCAGAAGCGTTTTTCAAGTGTATATGTGTAGCTTACCAATATTGTAATTGTAATTATCATATATTTTTCTATTGGTGTTTGTTTTTTACCTTTATTCTACACACTTTTGTCATTCAGTTGAGCGATTGCTAGAAACTTCCCTGCCAGATTGCCACCACACCTTTTCTGCGAACTGTTCTTGCATAATTTTGCAATTCTTCCCAGGAATTGCACACACGATACCGTTTTGCATTTTGTATTGGTATGTGTGTCCGTGTGCCGAAATTCTATGAACGAACACGTGTGCAGCCAGTGTTTGTATGCGTGTGCGTCTGTATGTGCGATGCGAACTTATCTAATGTCGTGCACACGGATTGTGCAATATTTTGATGATCAGACGGCGATTCTGTCGCAGGCTGGTTAATCATACCAGAACCATAATACCAATATTCGCGTGCCTTTGGCACTAATAGTTGAAGCGCGTATCCGACTCAATGTGAGTATGAACACTTGAATTTTATATGCCTACACTACTTATTGAATTATATGTGGTTACACTTGTTATTTTCGAGACGCACGTAGCACGTAGCACGACGGATCTACTAGCGACCATAACCGCACGAAGTGCGGAACTTGTCCCTTGATAACGTGACATCTACATTACCAGCGTAGTATGTGCCTCATTCAATATTTCTTACATATACTACCAAATATATTAAATATGATGTTATTCTTATAAATCACGTGAAGCGGAGGATAATTGAAGACGTCATCGTCATGTATAAATATTACGCCAGTATACATTTGGACACGATTATTTTTATTTGTTCTTGTCTCGCCTCTCAAACACTGACTTCCGGTGATGATTTTAATGGTTATGTTCCTATCATTGAGCGATTTTCCCACGTTATTCGGAATTTTATCGTATGTAATTTTACAATAGGGGTTTCCAAACGAATTATATTTGATATTATCTGCAAATCAAAGACGGTGGAGTACAACGTTTTTCCGATGTATAACGTGTACAGCAGATGGAAAACACCACCAATGACTCATTTAACATGCCTCTTCACTTATTTCACCTTTTTGACGCCTGAAAGCACGAAAACAGTTCCTACGGACCGGATTTGAACCAGTGACCTATGGATATCTGACCTGACACTACAGTCCACCGCTCTACCAACTGAGCTACCGGAGGTTGCTTCGTGGTGCATTGAAACTGGAGTATATTCAGCTCGACCTGGCCATGCTTCAAGGTAGACACGCACAATTACTTTCACTTTCATCACACCGCACTAACATAAAAGGTGGAACTTTTTCTACTATTTTAAGACACAAAAATATATAATTCGTTTTACAATATAATTAATTAAATAACTTTGTTTATCAATTATCTACATTTTTTTCCAATAGTTCCAACGGACCTCTAGGAGTGACCTCTCTGGAATTTCCCATTCATTAGTGCCGCAATACGGATACATGTATTATAGATGTCAGGACAATCGCCCGAACACTCGAGGTCATCGTGCATTGGAAAAACTCGTAATTGAGCCGTTTTTGCGTCTTCTATTATATTTTTTAGTATTGCTGTGTGTGTTTGAAGCGTATTTGAGCCGTTTCTGACGTTGAACTGAAATTCAGATAAATCCATCCAGGTGAATTGAATATTTTCAAGAACGAGACTCGATTTTCTCAACTGAAATATCCAGCATATAAATACTAATTAAAAAGTATCAATTAATTCAACTTAATTCAATTATTTAAATGTGTTGTTCATTAATATTAAAGTTGTGCTTTTCTCTCGGTATTTGTCGATGAGCAAAATGCACAATGATTGCAGTTGCATGCAATT
>OU696594.1:5489780-5564780 GCA_916048095.2 Sacculina carcini
TGTGTATGTTTGTGTGTTTGTAATAATAATAATAATAATAATAGCATTTATTGCAATCGCAACATAATAGGCGCTTTTCATTGCAATAATCAACACACACAAAAAAAAGAATAAAAAAGGAAGAAAAGAAGATACACAAATTTATAGACAGATAGGAAGCAATTTTTCAAAAGAGTTTCGAGCCAAAAATAATTAAGTCTTCTGTGTCCCGCATCAGTATTCGTCCTCGGAATTGATATTGTGTTCGTATGACGTAGGATATTCGACTGGAGATTGCGTATTTGGATTGTAAAGGTGTGGTGTGTGTGTGTGTGTGTTTGTGTATTTTGTGTATGTGTTTGTAGGTTTTTGTGGGTGCTCATTTGTTGGCTTGTGTAACTGTGTGTGTGTGTGTGTGTGTGTGTTTGTGCTAGTTTGCTTGTGTTTGCTTGTGTTTGTGTGTGTTTGTGTGTGTGTGCGTCAGTGTGTGTTTGTTTGTTTGTCAGTGTCTCTCTCTGTGTGTGTGTTGTTCTGTGTTTGTGTGTGTGTGTGTTTTTTCGACACAACAAATATTTTTAACAAACATGTACACAAATTAACAACACTACAATACAATGGAGGCGGCGTGTGTGTGTGTTTGTGTCAGTGTGTCAGTGTGTGTATGTTTGTGTGTGTGTTTGTCAGTGTGGTGTCAGTGCGTGTGTGTTTGTGTGTGTGTGTGTGTGTGTGTGTGGTGTCAGTGTGTGCATGTGTATTTTGTGTGTGTATGTTTGTGTGTGTGTGTGTTTTTTGTGCGTGTGTGTTTGTTTGTCAGTGTTTGTGGGTGTGTGTAAAGTCTTAATGTAATGTGTGTGTGTACGATCAAAGTGTGTGTATTTTAGTGTTAGTGTGTGCATGTGTGTGTGTACGTGCTTGTGTGTATGTATCTTGTGTGTTTGTATGTGTGTGTGTGTATAGTGAGTGTTATCCTTCGCCGCTCAATTACTACCAGTTTCCAAAGAGTTGTTGCACTTCAGTGAACGAGGTGATTTGTCACGGCATTCCCGACGCTCGTCCACTACAAAATGGAGACATCTGTAACAGTCAGTGATCTACACACACACACACACACACACACACTAACACACACATACATATA
Organism: Sacculina carcini; assembly: GCA_916048095.2. Taxonomy (NCBI): domain Eukaryota; kingdom Metazoa; phylum Arthropoda; class Thecostraca; family Sacculinidae; genus Sacculina; species Sacculina carcini. The sequence continues at coordinate 5,490,898 of OU696594.1, forward strand.
CTGACACATACACACACATAAGCACACAAGCACGTATACACACACATGCACACACCAACACTAAAATACACACACTTGTATCGTACACACACACATTACATTAAGACACTAATACATTTACACTAACACAGATACATTATTACACTAACACACACATACATATACTGACACATATACACACACAAAACACACTCACACATACTAACACACACAAACACAAATATACACTTAATATAGTACACACAAACACACTAACATACACACACACACAAACACAAATATACACTTAATATAGTACACACAAACACATACTAACACACACACACACAAACACACATATACACTTAATATAGTACACACACACACATACTGACACACACACACACAAACACAAATATACACTTAATATAGTACACACACACACACACACACACACATACTAACACACACACACACACACACACAAATATACACTTAATATAGTACACACACACAAATATACACTTAATATAGTACACACACACATACTAACACACACACACACTAACACAAATATACACTTAATATAGTACACACACACACACTCAAACAAAAGAGACATACACAAACACAACACAAATAACTATGCACATACACACACACACACACACACACACACACTCTACAGCACACCCATACATAAACACACATACATACACATACTTGCAAACAATTGTGTGTGTGTATTTGTATGTGTGTGTGTGTGTGTGTGTCCCTGGTCTTTGGTGTGTTTTGTATGTACTTATCAATATATGTATATATGTATTTGTGTGTATGTACGTATGCTTGTATTTATGTATATTTGAGTGTATATGTACTTGTATGTTTGTGTATGTGTATGTATATTTTTGTGTATATTTATGTGTGTGTGTGTGTGTGTGTCAGTGTGTGCTCACCTATTTGTGCATTACGGGATATGAGCTTGCGCTCGAGCTGTCCCGTCTCCAAATCATGATTTATCTAGTTTCTCCTTGAACGATTGAATTGTTCTCGTTTTTACTGTTTCACTGTCTAAACTATTCCACTTTTCTACGCTCCTATAAGGAAAACTGTCCTGTTTGATCTTCTGTCGGCATCTTGTTTTTTTTTTCAATTTCATACCATGTCCCCTTTGATATCTCTCATTCCAAACAATCCAGCCTTCCCGATGCGTTTTTTGAAATCCTCTCATGTATTTGAAAATGTGTATTAAGTGTGTGTGTGTATATTTATATGTGTGTGTTTGTGTGTGTGTGTGTGTGTGTCAGTTGATGTAACCGTTTATCATGGAGGAAAACTGTCCTGTTTGATCTTCTGTCGGCATCTTGTTTTTTTTTTTCAATTTCATACCATGTCCCCTTTGATATCTCTCATTCCAAACGATCCAGCCTTTCCGATCCGTTTTTTGAAATCCTCTCATGTATTTGAAAATGTGTATTAAGTGTGTGTGTATATTTATATGTGTGTATATTTATGTGTGTGTGTGTGTGTGTGTCAGTTGATGTAACCGTTTATCATGGAGGTTTCCACGGCGATCTCAATGAGACCTATTATGTCGGCCAAGTGAGCGATCATACTCGACGTCTCGTTGAAACCACGTGGAAATGTCTCGAAAAAGCCATCGATATTGGTCAGTTGTTTGTGTTTCAATGTGTGTGTGTGTGTGTGTGTCAGTGTGTGTGTGTGTGTGTGTTAGTGTGTGTGTTTAATAGTGTGTCAGTGTGTGTGTCTGTTAGTGTGTGTTTAATAGTGTCTGTGTGTTAGTGTGTGTGTTTAATAGTGTGTTAGTATGTGTGTGTGTTTAATAGTGTGTTAGTATGTGTGTCTTTTTGTTAGTGTGTTTAAAAGTGTATGTGTTAATGTGTTAGTGTGTGTCAGTGTGTGTGTGTTTAATAGTGTGTTTGTCTGTTTGTTAGTGTGTTTAAAAGTGTGTGTGTGTCAGTGTGTGTGTTTAATAGTGTGTTTGTTAGTGTGTTAGTGTGTGTGTGTGTGTGTTTAATAGTGTGTTAGTGTGTGTGTATGTTAGTGTGTTTAATAGTTTATGTGTCTGTGTGTCAATGTGTGTGTTTAATAGTGTGTCTGTTTGTTAGTGTGTTTAAAAGTGTCTGTGTGTTTAATAGTGTGTGTGCGTCTGTGAGTTTAATTGTGTGTTAGTGTGTGTGTGTTTGTGTGTCAATGTGTATGTTTAATAGTGTGTTAGTGTGTGTGTGTGTGTGTGTGCTTGTGTGTGCGTTTAATACACACACACAAGCACACACAATTAAACACACAAACACACACTGACACAGTCTATTATGTGTTTGTGCGTGTGTTTGTGCGTATATGCGTATATATGTGTGTTTATGTGTGTATAAACATGTCATATATACATATGTGTGTTGTGTGAGCGCTTTTGAGACCTTCGGTTGAAAAGCGCCATATAAATGTCTTAATGTAATGCAATGTGTGTATATTTGTGTGTGTGTGTGTGTGTGTATTTTTATATGTATTTGTGTGTCTGTCTTTGTGTGTCTGTCTTTGTGTGTGCGTGTGTATTTTTATGTGATGTGTGTGTCTTTGTGTGATGTGTGTGTGTGTATATATTTGTGTATTTGTGTGATGTGTGTGTGTGTGTGTGTGTATTTGTGTGTATTTGTGTGTGTGTGTGTGTGTGTGTGTGTATTTGTTTGTATTTGTGTGTATTTGTTTGTATTTGTGTAATTGTATGTGTGTGTGTGTGTGTGTATTTGTGTGTGTGTGTGTGTGTGTGTATTTGTATATGTATGTGTGTGTCTGTCTTTGTGTGTGTGTGTGTGTGTGTGTGTGTATTTGTATATGTATATGTGTGTGTGTATTTGTGTGTCTTTGTGTGATGTGTGTGTGTGTGTATTTGTGTAATGTGTGATGTGTGTGTGTGTATTTGTGTGATATGTGTGTGTGTGTGTCTGTCTTTGTGTGTGTGTGTGTGTGTGTGTGTGTGATGTATGTGTGGGTATTTGTGTATGTGTGTGTCTGTCTTTGTGTGTGTGTGTGTTTATTTGTGTGTATTTGTTTGTATTTGTGTGTGTGTGTGTGTGTGTGTGTGTGTGTGTGTGTATTTGTGTATGTGTGTGTCTGTCTTTGTGTGTGTGTGGGTATTTGTGTATGTGTGTGTCTGTCTTTGTGTGTGTGTGTATTTATGTTTGTGTGTGTAAAGTGTGTAATTTGTTTGTGTTTGTGTAATTGTGTGTATTTGTGTGTATTTGTTTGTATTTGTTTGTATTTGTGTGTTTGTGTGTGTGTGTGTGTGTATTTGTGTGTGTGTGTATGTGTATTTATGTTTGTGTGTGTAAAGTGTGTAATTTGTTTGTGTTTGTGTAATTGTGTGTATTTGTGTGTATTTGTTTGTATTTGTTTGTATTTGTGTGTTTGTGTGTGTGTGTGTGTGTATTTGTGTGTGTGTGTATGTGTATTTATGTTTGTGTGTGTGTGTGTGTGTGTACTTGTGTAATTGTGTCTGTATTTGTGTATGTATTTATCAGTGCGTCCTGGTTGTAAATATCGTGACATTGGCTCGGTAATTCAACAGTACGCCAGTAGTCACGGCTTATCTGTGGTTCGTTCTTATTGTGGACACGGAATACATCGTCTGTTCCATTGTGCGCCCAATGTTCCTCATTACTGCAATAATAAAGCTCCAGGAGTAATGCGAGCTGGACATTGTTTCACAATAGAACCAATGATTTCGCAAGGTAAATTATTCCCATATTCATATCGCAACGCTCAGAATTTTGTATTCGTTTTTTTCTATTTTTATATATTTCGTATTTAAAATATATATATATATATATAAATCAATAATTACATATATAATCATTTCATTTTTATTTGATTTAATATTTTTGGTTGTATTATTATTATACATAGCGTTTTTTGTTTTAATTTAAAAGTAAATTTGTAAATACTCAAATAATTCTATAATTTTAATTGTGTTTTGTAATTTTATTTTACTGTTTTATATTAGTTCTGGTGTATGTAATTCCATTATTTTAAATAATTTCTTAGTGGAATCAGTAATTTCTGTTTTAGACGGTTGAAAATGAAGTTTATTTGCGATTTATTTTCGGTTCTGGAAACTGTAACGTTCGCTCAGAATTTGTTGGGTTTTTTCCTAATTGTATTCGGTCCTTTTATTAAATTACCTAGTCTTTGAATTGATCAATAATTAATTGAGTATTTTTTCATTTTACATTTTCATTTTATATATAATTTTATTATTTCATAATATGTTTTCAAATTTCAATTAGTTGAAATTAAATTTATATTGTGGTGGTAGACATTATCAATAATTTTTAAATCCATATTTAATTTCTTCTAAATTGCCTTTATTTTATATCATATATTCATAATTAGTTAAATAATGCTTTCGTTTTTATTTGATTTCATAATATATTGTTACAATTTAGGTTTTTATTTTTTATTTTAGCTGGTTGAAATTGAAGTTTTATTTTCGGGTGTCGTATCAGGCACTTGGCGTGATGAACAATGGCCCGATAAATGGACCGCCGTTACGGCAGACGGAAGATTATCGGCACAATTTGAACACACACTTTTGGTCACAGGTTAGACAGATATATATATATGCACATTTATAGCCTATAATCTGTCCCACATGATAGCCGAGTGGTGAACACCGACGACTCGCACGGAAAAGGTCTCAGGTTCAAATCCCATTGTTGGAAATTTACCAATACCGTTCAACGCAGTGTGAATAAAGCTAGGTAAAGGAAATAGATATAATTAGTTAATTCAGGAGGTTCTCATAGCTCGTATGTTCCGCTAAAGTTTGCGTATAGCGGACATATGTGATATAATAGCGATTAAATATGATATAATAGCGGATTTATATGATATAATAGCGGATTTATATGATATAATAGCGGATTTATATGATATAATAGCGGATTTATATGATGTAATAGCGGATTTATATGATGTAATAGCGGTTAAATATGATGTAATAGCGGTTAAATATGATATAATAGCGGATTTATATGATAACAAAGATATCCGCTAATGTATGAGGATTTCTCCAGTATCACTTTCTCTCTGTGTGTGTTTGTTACAGAGAATGGATGTGATGTTTTGACAGCTAGAAATGGATCCTCACTTCCCTACTGTCTAGATAAATCGTGAAACACCGTTTATACACGTGTGTGTGTGTGTGTTTGTATGTGTGTATGTGTTTGTATGTCTTGTTTTTAATTTAGTATGTACCGTTTTTACACCAATAAAACGTCTGTGTTTTAATGAAAATTCAACGGTTGTTGTGTAATGTGTCTAATCTGTGTGCATTGTGTGTTTGTTTGTTTGTGTGTCATGACATACACCTTGGTTACTAACGCTTTTTTCAATTAAGAGCATTGTTTTTGGATGTTTTTTTGGATATGTGTGTGTTTGTGTGTTAATTATTTATGTTGGTAATATTGTGTATGATGTCATTTATAATATTTTGAGATAAACTTGCCTTGATTCAAAATGTTTTTTTCTTGTGGACTTTTCAATGAGACAATAGCACACCCGCCTCACAAGCGGGAGGTCCGTGGTTCGAAGCCCGGCGGAGCAGAATTTCATTGGGCGAATTCTACAATCCCACAGCCCCTGTCCACCCAGCAGTAAATGATGGTACCAGATATCAGTCATGTGTTGTGTCATGCATTCTGGGGAGGTGGCTCTCTCTGATACGTCTTGTGGCTTGTCCACTCGTCTTTTTGTGCATATTTTAATGCAGAAGATGTATTTTATATATGTTTTCAAATGCATAATTTTGTCCTATTGTATTCGCGTATTTTTATATATAAAGAAAGCTGTTTTTAAAAATCTGGAAACGCTATCAAGTCAAAGTGTTTATTTTTTAAAGTACTAGATAATTTCTGGGTTTTGTCTCATATTTTTTGTTATTTATCTTGGTACAGCCACTGAATGGATGTGTCTCTAGCGTAAAACCCATTTAAGGTATGTGTCTTCATTTGCCTCGTACAGTAAAGACAGAGTTTTGGGAGTGTTAGTGAGTTAGATAGAGAGAGAGAGAGAGGGGTCGCATGTCAAGAACGTTTTTTATCTCATCCGTCCAATCATTGCTTCATTATAACACACACACATACACACACACACACACACACGCGCACCTGTAAATGTGCACACACAGAGCTCAGGTGTTTTAATTAGCGACAGTTTGCAGAGTTCGAAGAGCGAGTGTCAATTAGGTTTGGCTCACGTTTCATTGGCCATATCTGGAAGTGTGTGTGTGTGTGTCTGTGTGTGTGTGTATGTGTGTGTGTGTGAAAAAGATGGTTTCATTAGATGCGATGCTTGGTTGGATTCGGTTGCGTGTTGGTATTAATTTGTATCATATGAATGAATTTGATTGAGTATGACATATCTCCGTTAGGATACGACATAATCGGAAATTAGGCATATATATATATATATATAGTTAGAAACTTCATTGATGAATAACCAATTAGATTGACCGCGTGTTTTTTGTAGTTCTTCCATCAACTAAATATGGTAATTTTTGACAATTTCAATTGCGCATTTTCTGGTGATGAGAAAAACTATATAAGCAAAAGCGAAATTTCAACATGAAAAACATAGAAATAATCACCATTTTTGCAACAATCAGAATTCAATCATAATTGTAGCCTAATCATAAAATAATCATAAATATAATTTAATTACAATGGTAATTCTAATCATTGAAATCACAATTTTTTTAGTTTCAATTACTTTTTTCCCCTGGTATTCTTGTAAAAGAGGTGTGTCTATTTTTCTCTGTTCGTGGTCGGAATATTTAATGCGTGACGTAAATTCATTTCAAACGGAAGTGCCCTCGCAATAAGAGCACCGCATTGCACGCGAGGCTAATTGCATTATCGCATGTTAGCACGTGTGTGTGTGTATGTGTGTGTGTTCTGGGTGTGTAAGTTCTACGTTGGGCGTTTCACTCTTTCAAATTGGTGTGTTTTTGTCAAGTTCCTTGCTTCACATCGATGCAAACAAGAAAATTAGCATTGCAATCGAAGTGTTTGTGTGTTTGTCTGTTGAGAATGGAGATTTGCAAGGTTCAATGACCTGCAGAAGTTGCAGCCACTTTGATAATTAATAATTTATGTGTTTTTCCAGCATATAAACAGTATTAAAAAAAATTAGTAAATTGTGTAGTTATTACATTTTGAATTAACGAACTATTTAATTAACATATGTTATGTAGAGTTTGATTAAATCCAAGCGCAATTATCACAAGAAGTTCGCTGTAAAAATTGTGTAATTTTTTCCGGATTATATTTCGCATGTACATTAATCAAGTATTAAATTTTATTCGTACATAAAAACACACATACTCAGTTTTAAGGTTCCATCATTTTTCACAGTCAATGATATGAACAATAGAATTAATGACGTATTGTTTCTATTTATGATGCGTGCGGCGAAGTTTCTGATAATATCAATTATAGCTGAGATAAGCCCGCCGCGTCACAATTGTCGCATAGCACGCGAAAAGAAGTGGAATTATTTTTTTGTAGACTTATTATTACGGTTAGTGAAAGAATTTAGCTCGTATAACCCATTGAATATATCTGCTTTTTTAATAATAGCCTAATATGTAAATATGTATATGAACTTATAATCTCTACGCAAACGCTTATATCTTGTGTCGCCCCCTGGTGGCCAGGTTGGTAACTAACTCCACCTCACAATTCGCACCTGATTGGGTAACGTTGGATATGACGAAATGGCGTGTGATATGCGAGATGTACGTGTTTGTGTTTTATGTTAGCGAATCAGTTGAGCTTTACAATCGTTGTGTGCTGTGTGTGCGTGTCTGTGTGCGTGTGTGTGTATGTGTGTTTTATATGCTGCCTTGTAACATCTCCAAAGATTTGTGTGTGCGTGTGTAAATTTTTATAGCAGGACAGATTTTCATCGAGTTTAATTTCGCCAAGATTAACGATTGATATTATTTTGACTTTGGATAATTTGTTTTGTGATTTTCGTGGTGATTTTTAGAATTTGTCGGCGTCCACTCCCAAAAAAGTAAGTGTTTATTTGTGTTTTAAAAATATGTTTATATACATCTGTTATTAATATTGTTTTTGGTATTAGAATGTGAAATACATTTGTCTAGTGTAGATGTATATAATGTTTCAGTGAGATTATGGAATCTATGCATATAAATTATTTAATATATCTAATACATAAATGTGTGTTTTATGCTTCATAGAATCATATTCACAAAAAACATGTGTGGGCTTTTATGAATGTATATTTGTTTGTTCTTTTAAGAGCCCTAAAATCCCACGTATTTTTAAACCCCGTCATAATGTTTGGTAATAATTGAGTACTATTTTTGTGTATACAGTTTTATTTTTTCCAAACTATTTTTTGTGTTTTAAAAAAACGCATGACTTATAAATTTTTGCTTTTTATTGTTTTTTGTCTAACCTTCTTGTTTTTCTGCTCTGTTCTTTATTTTTATCTCTTCATTTTTTCCATTCTTCTATGTGTGTGTGTGTGTAGGTGTGTGTGTGTAGGTGTATGTCCCCATGTCACCGTTTTTGTATTTGTTCCCCAATAATAATAATATTAATAATCATTGTATGTATCTAATGGCAATAATATCCGCAATTCCATGTCACTTCAGAAACCCTGAACGGATATACGATGAATTATCGATTCATAAGTAGAGGAACTGTGTGAGTTTTATGTACGAGGTATTTTCGTTTACAAATTCATTTTAGGATTGTTTCGCATCGCTGCATACGAAAATCTCCAACGTTTGTCCATCTTGTTTGTTTTGTCCATCATGAGTTTATGTGTTTTGTTTTATTCGAAACATTATAGATTCTAGGCAGATTAATGAATTAATTTAATAAATAATTGTATGTGTATATTATTTTTTATTTTCCTACCGGAACTTTGCAGCCTTTTTTTCTTCTCCAAAACAAATGTTTTCAATAGTCAAAAATCTTGTCGAAGCTGTGGACAATTTTACAAGAGCTCAACCTTCTTTGCAGCTGGAGAAATTGGACGATATATTGGTGATCTTCGCTTCAACATCAGTTTTTCAACATGTTCAACTGGTGGGGCTTGGCGGGCATCATTTTCTTCTACGCTCTCATCTTGTGCGTGGGTCTGTGGGCGGCCTGGAAGCGAAAACAAACAGTTCCTGATTCCGGTAATTGAGAAGTTATCAAGTGGGGAATGAAAGTTCGCGGACAGAACAGGACAACTATGTGTGTGTTTTTATCAATCAGAATTTGTTTATTTTTGTTTCTAATGGCCTCTAATGACATTTACTTTGATGTAACAATTGAATTTATTGAATTTATCAACGCTGTTGGGTAGAAAATTAAGAATTGGCTCTTTAAGAAATGGGAAATCAGAAATAAGTTTACGAGCCAACCTCTTAGAATATTCTTTTGGGACCTGTCATCAAATCTTCGCTTAGAACGTCGCTTCAACTTTTTCTTCACGAACTCACCACACACACACACACAAACACACACAAACACTGTTTTCTCGCGCTAGAAACATCTGATGAAGTGATGTTAGCTGGACGGAATATCGGTCTGGTGGTGGGAATTCTGACTATGACTGCCACGTGGGTAGGAGGGGGCTATATCAATGGATCGGCCGAGGAGACGTTCAAGTCAGGCCTGGTGTGGACTCAGGCGCCATTCGGCTACGCGGCGAGTCTTATAGTCGGTACGATTTCCAACTGATTGTGAAGAAATTTTCAACTGATTTTCTGAAGGAATTTCCAACTGATTCTGAAGGAATTTTCAACTGATTTTCTGAAGGAATTTCCAACTGATTCTGAAGGAATTTTTAACTGATTTTCTGAGGGAATTTTCAACTGATTTTCTGAAGGAATTTTCAACTGATATTAAAGGGACTTTCAACTGATTCTGAAGGAATTTTCAACTGATTTTCTGAAGGAATTTTCAACTGATATTAAAGGGATTTTCAACTGATTCTGAAGGAATTTTCAACTGATATTAAAGGGATTTTCAACTGATTCTGAAGGAATTTCCAACTGATTGTGAAGTGATTGTCAACTGATTTTCTGAAGGGATTTTCAACTGATTTTCTGAAGGGATTATGAAACTGATGTTGAATGAATTCTAAAATGATTTTAAAGGGATTTCAACTGATGTTTCTGAAGGGATTTCGAACTCATTCTGAAGGGGTTTCGGACTGATTCTGAAGGTTTTTTAAACTGATTTTGAAGGGATTTTGAACGAATTTGAACGTATTCTGAGAGGACTTTTGACTCAAGTCTGGTCGCATTTGTCTCCAGATTTCGTGAAATTACGACAAAAAATATGATAAAATCAAATAATAAGTGTATTAATTTAGTAAAATATTAGATCAATTCTATTTAACTTGTTTTATTCTGTTTATTTAATTAATATTATTTATTACTATTATTACTTTCATTGCAAGCATTTTTAATTTTGATTCAACAACGATTTCATTGCTTGAAACTTCCAATTTTTTCGTTCGCGTCATCTTTTCTTCTGTGTCGGCGAATTTGTCGGCAAAGGGGGTGTATTTTTTGCTGAGAAAATGCGTGAGCAAGGCTTTACAACCATGCTTGATCCACTACAAATTCGCTATGGTCGAGTGGTAGGCGGGCTTCTTTTTCTACCCGCCTTGCTTGGAGAGCTGTTCTGGTCGGCTGCGATTCTGGGAGCTCTCGGTGAGTGATATTATTAATTACCAACACTTATTATTAATTACACAGGTCAATCCAGTAGCATAAGGGAAGAGTGCAAGTGCACTATTACCACCCTGTACGGTAACCTCATCTGTACCCTGGAAGCAAACCAAAAAAGATGTTGAGGGAGGAAGATAGTTCAACAAGTAGATATTTCAGTCTTTGAAGATGAAAGTTAATGAAGAAACAAATGAAATTAGCAAATAAAAAAGCTAAATAAAAGTGCATATATATATACTATCATTCAACAAACTGATTAACATAATTTATTACCACAAAACAAAACTCACCTTAATAAAAATATAATCATATTTAATGATAGTCTAGAAAAAATCTAACTTAGCATTCAATTTCATCAACCAATTATGTGTGTGTATGTGTGTGTGTGTGTGTGTGTGTGTGTGTGTGTGTGTGAAGGTACCACAATTAATGTGGTATTATCCCTGGATTCGCTGACTGAATATAGTGATGGTATTAGTATAGCTATTTCGGCCACGATTGCCGTGGTATATACGCTGTTCGGAGGTCTGTTATCAGTGGCTTACACCGATGTTGTGCAGCTATTTTGTATCTTCATTGGACTGGTATAAAACAACACACATAAGCACATGCTCACACATAAATAAATAACACACACACGCACACACACAAACATGTACACACACATACAAATACACTCATCCATACACATATACATAACACAAACACACAAACATACACATATAAACACACACACACACATATATATTTAAACACACACATATATAAACACACACACACACACACACACACACACACACATAAACACACATATAAACACGCATACATACAGATTGATTAATTATGATTGAAATTATTCTCATGTAAAAATCTAGTATATATTAAATATTTTGGACAGATCACATTTTTGAAGAAAAATAAAATTGTGTATATTGTGTATGATCATAGTTTTGAATTTTTTCTAATATTTTATTGTAGAACATTTTGAAAATGGTATCTTCTTGAAAAACAATCAAATTTGAAGTTTAATTTTCGTTTATTGTGTAATAAGCTTTCGAGAAGTAATTTTGCGACCTGCACTATCTATATGTTTTAATAAATGAAACGTGTCTGTGTGTGTGTGTGTGTGTCTATGTGTGTGTCAGTGGATGACGGTACCTTTCGCTATAAATCACGAGGCGTTTACAAGTCTAAATCCAGCCGTGAATAATTGGATAGGAAATGTAGAGGCTCGGTGGGCTGGAGTATGGCTAGATTATGCCATGCTGCTTGTCTGCGGCGGAGTTCCTTGGCAGGTACAGATGTAATACACGCTCTGGATAAATTACATTAACCGTAATTTCACCCAATTACAATTGTTTACTCAAAAACAGAATACTACGCCCTCAACCTCACTTTGGAATAGAAAAACTGTCATACTCAAGTATATTTTGTATTTTAACATTTATTTTTTTATCCTCAAGTATAATTTTGCCACTAAAACCAGGACACGAAAATGAGAGCTAATTATGCTTGGATTATTACGGTAATATGCAGTCAGTCAGTGGTTTTCAAACATTCTCACACACACACTCAAAACATCACAAAAAAATGCAATATAATGTGTTTTTTTATATCTTCAGGTGTATTTCCAACGAGTTCTTTCGTCAAAATCTCCAAGACGCGCTCGCTTTTTGAGTTTTACCGCGGCGTTTGGCTGTGTGTTTATGGCTCTGCCTGCTGTACTCATAGGAGCTGTAGCTAAAGGCACTGGTAAGCCACTATATCATGTCGGCGCGATAGCAGAGTTGTTAGCTTATCAAACTCGCAATCAAATGGTCGCGGGTTCAATTCCAACCATGGGCGGGAATTTATAAGCCTGCCAGTATGTTTGAGTTGTTAAAATGTTATAATTGAGTCATCTCGTAATGAGAACAATGATTACATGAGATACATGATTTGAAAAGCGTGATTTATCACAAAGTATCTTACAACATGGGCTTATTGAAGCTAAATTAAAATTGATCATTTACTAAGCTTTACACTGCGATATTGTTCTAGTAAGTTAGCTATTTTTCAACTTCTCGGTAAAAGCACAATTTATTTTATCTCCATGATAATTAAGTATTTTTTGTAATTAATAGATTAGAATACATTCTTTATAAGTAAAAATATGTTCCTTTTGGCATACAATTTTCTAGATTTCCTTGTATATTTCAAATTGTTTTCAGTGTAGGGTGAGGTTTAATTTTCTTTCGCTCAATTGACGTTGTATTCACACAGTTTGGGAGCTAACCGCCTACCAAGAGGAACCATCCGGTGATAGTGTACGTTTTATTCTGCCTCTGGTAATGCGGTATATGACTCCAACGGTAAATAATTCCAATATCATCTAATATATAAATGACTTCATGAAAAAATACATGCATAATTATTAACTAAATCAATGATTGGTTTTGTTAAAATATATAACATATAAGTAAATAAGTCAAGAATAAATATATTAATTGAATTAATTATAAGTAAATGATTTCAATGTTATTTTTTTCGAGTAAATTTTTATTTTCAATATATTAGTTAGTAAAATGCATGTTTAATTTGTGGATTTTTGTTTTGTTCAGGTTATTTTTGGACTATTTTTTAATTTCCCAAAAACATCTGTAATTCTGTCATCTGTGATAGTTGATTCAAATTAGGTTTTACTTTGCAGTTCTCATAATTATCATTAACAAATTATCGAATATATTTTTATTTTTAGGCCGGTATTTTATTCCACTTTTCAATTAACTTAATTGGAAAATATTGTTTTTTATTTTTCTAATCCTATTTTCAATAACATTCTAATTATTTAATATTTAATATTGTTGATATTTTTGGCTTGATAAATGTGTGTGTTTTTGGGGTAATTTGTGGGTGTGTGTGTGCCTGTATGGGGTAATATGTGTGTGTGTGTGTGTGTGTTTTGGGGTAATGTGTGTGTGTTTGTGTGCCTGTGTGGGGTAATGTGTGTGCGTATGTGTGTGTGTGGGGTAATTTGTGTGTGGGGTAGTGGGTATCGTTTGTGGGTTTGGGTGCTGTGTCGGCGGCGGTGATGTCCTCAGCAGATTCATCTGTCTTATCCGCGGCCACGATGTTTGCGAGAAACATCTACAAAAACATCTTCCGACACAAGGTTGATATTTTAAAAACTCACATAAGATTATAAGCATAATAAGCATAAGATTGCCATGTGTATTAACTCAATATAATGAAAATATAACAAAATAACAATAAATGGATACAATTTAAAGCAAATATTAATTAAATTCTTAAACTGTTAACACCAAAGGTAATTTTTCAATTAGAAACTTAATCTACACATTATAACGTTATTAAATATGCACACACAATGTACTTATGCACATATGCTCACAATATATCTACACAGTTTAATCAAATGGACTTCATATATCTCTATATCTTCATATATAGCCCTCATGTGTGTCAGCAATTTCAAGTTCTAATACGGAAGTTTTATATTATTATTATTATTATTAAATAGCGGATGCCCAGAGGAAATTAATGTAATTTGTAAATTGAAATATGTCAATCGATTAAGTTAATTTGTATCGTCTTTTTTGCTAAATTAGTTTTTTTCTTCTGAAATTGCAATTATTTACAAATAAACTTCCAAATTGTTTAAATTTCTTCATTTCTATGTTTATTTTCGCGTTTTTTCGGTCCAAATTTTCTCAAGAAAGATTTCAATCTTCACCAGGTCCTGAGAACAACATATGTGTGTATGTATGTGTGTGTGTGTGTGTGTGTGTGTGTGTGTGTGTGTGTATTTTCAGGCGAACGATCGGGAAATCGTGATTGTAATGAGAATTTCGATTTTGATATGCGCCATAATTGCCACCATAATCGCCATCGAAGTGAAATCAATCTATAAACTCTTGTAAGATTTAATCAACTTTATTTTATTTTTATATATTATTTTGCATAATTTTAATTTATATGTTTTTTAATGTAAATTATTTTTAATGTTATATTATTTCAACAAATAAATCAAAACGCAATAATTGTGTTTTGAAATTTATATTTAAACGTTAATTGTTTTTAAAGATAAATTTATTTTAATCAATAAATGAAGATAAAAGTATATTATTAATTTTAATAAAGTCTAAATTGTTATTTTTGCTAGGGGCGATAAATGTGATATTAAATTGAATTCTTGATGTGTTTATCGCGTTGTGTTCTGCTGCTGTTGTTTTTGGGTCAGTTTTTTGTGTTCGGATCTGGTGTTTGTTATATTGTTTCCGCAACTTGTAACTGTGGTTCATTTTCCACGATTGGCGAATGCCTACGGATCGATTCTGGCTTACCTAGTCGGTCTCATACTGCGTTTGGGCGGTAAGATTTTTCAACATTTCACAATTATACGACTATTACACTGATTACAATTAATTCTGGTATATTATTGCTGTGGCAAAGTATTTCTATTATTACGATTATTGTAGTATTACATTTATTATTATAGTTATAAATATTATAATTATTTATTACAATTATTACAATTAATTCTGGTATATTATTGTTGTGACAAAGTATTTATATTATTACGATTATTGCAGTATTACATTTATTATTATAGTTATAAATATTATAATTATTTATTACAATTATTACAATTAATTCTGGTATATTATTGTTGTGACAAAGTATTTCTATTATTACGATTATTGTAATATTACATTTATTATTATAGTTATAAATATTATAATTATTTATTACAATTATTACAATTCATTCTGGTATATTATTGCTGTGGCAAAGTATTTCTATTATTACGATTATTGTAGTATTACATTTATTATTATAGTTATAAATATTATAATTATTAATTACAATTATTACAATTAATTCTGGTATATTATTGTTGTGACAAATTATGTCTACCTTAATGTGCTATAGGTATCAATTTAATAAAGACATATAAATACACAATTATACAATTACACAATCATATATATACCAATTATACACATGAATACACAATTATACATATAAATATACAAATTATACATATGAATACATAATTATACATATAAATATACAAATTAAACAGAAATATACAGAATTATACATATAAATACATAATTTACATATAAATACACATGTGTGTTTGTATGTGTTTGTGTATGTATATTTGTGTGTGTGTGTGTGTTAGCGTGTATGTATGTATGTGTGTGTGTGTGTATTTGTGTATTGTGTATGTGTGTATTTATGTTTCTTTGTGTATGTGTGTGTCTATGTGTGTGTGTGTGTGTGTGTTTGTGTATGTATATTTGTGTGTGTTTGTGTTTGTCTGTGTGTTAGGCGGGGAGCCATTTCTTAATCTTCCTGTTAGTATTCAGTATTGGTGGTACAGCCCTGTTGATGGCCAATTATTTCCGTTCAGAACTTTCTCCATGTTGTGTTCGCTGTTTACTCTGATGTTCAGCTCCTGGGCGATTGAGCGTCTCTTTATTTCTGGTGAGTGTGAAAACAATAAATTAAGGTTTACTAATACCTGCAAGCTTCAAGATAGATTTGGTCGGAATCACAGCTATTTCATGACTGTAGGGGAAATACCAAATTCACTCCAAAAATTGAACTCAAATTATCCAAGAGTATATATACCCCCGACATATTGGTGTGGGGGTGGATGAATATGCAATTATATCCCCCCGAGAATTATGCTGAGTTCAGTTTATATTGGGTATATTGTCATCAAAATCAGCATAGCAAAATAGTTATATGTAATATAACTTTCATTGAGGTGTGTGTTGTAATTTAATAGACACAAAATGGTTGAGGATCTCATGTAATTGACCAACTGAGTCAACTTTGAACACTGATGCATGATGGCTGTCATCCCCCCGAGCCTCGACACAAATCTACGCCCTTGATGAAAAAGAGTCACCTCCCCTAGAAAAACATGCGCTTTGCAAGCTGGGAGATGTATACCGTATATTTCGTTAATATACCGTATATTTCGTTAATATACCGTATATTTCGTTAATATACCGTATATTTCGGCGTATAAGACGACCCTTAAAGTAAAAAAATCACCCTTAAAAATTGTGGGTCGTCTTATACAGCCGATATAAAAGTGAGATCTTGAATTCTGCGTACAGAATTTTTCATTTTACATGAAAAAATCAGTATCATTTTGGTTGTAAATAAAAATGGTTGATTACAAACACCTTTATTTCTCAATAAGAGTAGGTATTACAGTACAACATCATCAATATCAAAAATCAAACCTGCCCCATATGTATATCTAAAAACCCATCAAATTCATCTCCATCATCACTGTCTGTTTCGAAAAGTTTTTCGAATAAATCACGAGATTCATCACAGATGCCATCACCGTAGCGATTCCATTTTGGTTCTGGCAAGTCGACTTCAGCTTCATCTTCGCTTTCATACAATAAATCATCCTCACTACCGTCCATGGCATTAGATATTCCACATTTTTTAAAGGATTTTATGACACTTTCTACCTTAATATTATCCAGGGTTGGTGATTTTTTTGATTTTTTTAAAGAAATCAAAAAAATCGGATTTATTTGATTTAAATCAGATTTTTTTTATTTAAATCGATTTTTTTGATTTTTTTACTTTTTCGTATATTGACGTCATTATTACCATTCTTACCTGATTTCAATTTTTAAGCATAGGCATATTGATATTGATAGGCATCTTCGCACCCCCTAAGAATGGGCCTCGCACCCCTAGGGGGTGCAAGCACCCCCGGTTAAGAACCACTGCACTAGATGATGTGCGACGGCAATATTAAAACTACCTCGATGGGGAGTTAGATACAAGCATTAGATACGGTGCAAAGTGATAATTGCACTATTGCAGAAGCCGTGGATGCCTGGAAAGAAATGTGTGAAAGTTTTCAGAACAATGAGCAATTGGCAAATCTTGTTTTGCAAAGATACAGTCAGTGTATCACGAATGCTCATCTGCTCGCCAACATGCTTCATCCTTCATTGCAAGGTAGACGTCTGTCTCAAGAAGAGATTTGCTCTGCAATGGAGTACGCTAACGTGGAGCATAAGAAGCTGGTGCCCATCATAATGAAGTTGCAGGCAAAGTCACCGCCTTTTCAACAGTTCAAGTTCGCTGAATCTGTTACCGAAAAACTGTCTGCCATCGAGTGGTGGGAATCCCACTCTAGTTTTCTAGATGATGAAGTCATGACTTCGGTGCGGCAATTACTGACAACAGTTGCCTCGTCCTCCGGAGTGGAGAGAGTGTTCTCTTCCTATGGGCTGGTCCACTCCAAAGTGAGGAACCGCTTAGGAACAGAGAAGTCTGCCAAGTTAGTTTTTTTTTGTTTAAGGCTATGAATTAGGATACGCAAACTCCACACAAAATGACGTGTCCACATTTGTCATGTTTTTTTATGTTTTGAATAAAATGTGCATACTTTAGTGTTCAGCTCTTGCTTTACCAATGTGATTAAGCATTGCACCAAGCTATTAGCAAATATTATAAATACTAAAATTTATATCACGAAGGAAACCTTTCTGCAATTTTACTGACACGTTTAAATGAATTAATAATGTGAAGCCATCAAGTGATATGTGTAAAAAATTACGTACCTTTTGAAAAAAATGCAAATGCAAAAATTTCCAGATTTTACATACATGTAAAATCCGGTGAACAGCACTAATGTAGATTCTGAGCTATCCACTAAAAGTGTTTAATTTGTGTCACTGATAACAAATTGGTTGATTTAAACCATTTAGACAAGCCTGATTTGAATCAGCCTGATGCCTGCTGAAGCCTGATGAAGGTAAGTATCACTTAGTAAAACCGCACCATATTTGTCAAATGAATTCAATAACGTAATTTGATTTAAATCATTGATTTTTTTAAAAAAATCAATTGATTTAAATCAATTTGATTTAAATCAGCCAACCTTAATATTATCCCATGCTTTTATAAGAAACTCGCAAAGAACATCAAGTGAGGCACCACGCATAGCTCCGTTTTTTGTAAATGACTTTTCACCATTCATCATCCACTCATTCCATTGTGCTCTAGCATTATCCTTGAATGGCTTATTTAAGCTTACGTCAAGCGGCTGGAGTACAGAAGTTAAACCACCTGGGATAACCGCAATATCGGTGTTGTTGCGAGCTAAACGAGTTTTAGAATTAGCCGTTATATGGCTCCGAAACATATCCCAGACCAACAAACTGCTTTCCTTTCGCATACAACCTGGCCGTCGGTTCCAAATATTTTCAATCCATAACTTTACACCATTCTCGTCCATCCACCCTTTCTCGTGGAAGTGAACCAAAACACCAGGAGGAAAAGTTATTTTAGGTTTTGTTTTACGTTTAAAGATAACCATTTCCTGTACTTTTCACGTTTACTGTTCTTACACCTTTAACGTCAACTGTTTTATCACCAAGCATGTCAAAATTCATTGGAGTTTCATCCATATTTCCGATATGGGATAATGAAAATTTGTGCCTTTTCCTTAGCTGAATTATGAAATGGTGGAAGTTTGTTATTTTGTGCCCGAGATCTTTTGGTAGTCTCTGAGCGATTTTTGTTTTTTCTCTTATTACTAAATTTCTTCTACTAAATGTCGTCTTATACAACCGATATATGATACGAGGTACGTTCAATAAGTAATGAGAAAATGTCAACAGAAATACTATTTATTTTCACAAGCTTACAAAACTTTGTCTCCTTCAAAATAATTGCCTCCCACATCTACACACTTTTTCATGCGTCTCTGCCATTCCTTGAAGACCCCCTCAAAGTCCAAAGTCCAAAGTCCCTCGTAAATGCATAAAAATTTGCTCTAATTTTGTACCTCGTCTTATCTGACGGTCGCCTTATACGCCGAAATATACGGTAATTGCAATTGCAGGAAGATTGGCGGCCAAATGGGACGTTATTGGTTGTTTCTCCCTGTCGGACAACGTTCGCGAGGCGTCCATGTTGAAGGATCGGCCCAGTAGACCTCAGAAGTTCGGCAACGACAACGCAGCGCTGAACGTCGCTGAGAACACACAATTCTAGCTGTCGAACCGGTCATGCTTCAACTCCGAACTCCGAACCCTCGGGACTCCGGACTCCGGAGATTGACGGATATATCCGTTTTGATCTTGATTGATGTAGTTTTCGGTTGGGAACGTTTATATTTTATAATCACTATAGATCAACCATGAACAAATGGGAAAATTATTGATGTAATGTTTTATTCGTTGTATTGGACAAATACTTGAGTCTCATCGTGCGAAATCCGTCCAAATCGTTGTTTGTTTTTTAATGTTCTTGACTTATCTGTGTACCTGCGCTTGAAACTCAGTTATTTTGTGTGTGTTGTAATCGTGATTATATTGTCGAAGGAAATATGTCAT
Organism: Sacculina carcini; assembly: GCA_916048095.2. Lineage (NCBI taxonomy): Eukaryota > Metazoa > Arthropoda > Thecostraca > Sacculinidae > Sacculina > Sacculina carcini. The sequence goes on from OU696594.1 coordinate 5,511,052, forward strand.
ATACCGCTTTGATTTTACGTCAAACTTGACGGCGATCGCTCTCAAATCATTCCGGGACCATTATCGGTAGCGAATCTAGACATTTCCAACAGGGAAGGACAAGTGTTGGTGATTGAAGGAAGGTTATCTAGATGGAAACCCAAATGTCAACAATTCAGACCACGTATGTGAAATATTCTCCACAAATTAAATTCAAACATTCCTTCTGGGAAGAAGGATAATGTGTTGTTGATCTCTCGTGTCGTTTCGTTTGACGTAGTGTGGATTTATTCGCAAGTAAAATTTATATTTCGCGAGCATCACGTTCAACATCTAAATGGGCACCACAATTTTCTTTTTATTGATTCACAAACACGTAAAGCTTTCAATATAATCTTGGCCGAGCACATGATTTAGACGGAACGGACAGATCCATAACATTATGTATATAGCGACCGCAAAACATCCGTTTTTTTCTCCATGCATAAAAGTCATCACAACAAGAGCTACAACAAAACCCAGTCTTACCGGGACATAGAACAGCATACATCAGACACGCACACACAATTCATAGATACAAACCATAGATGGATTACGATAGAAACCTTTTTCTTGGTTCCTAGAATGATAGCTCCGAAAATCTACTCGCTTTAAGCCAGTGTTTCTTCACTTGTGGGGATGATGTCAAGAATTTCACGGAAGGACAAAGATAGATTGTGGAAAATATGTTTGTTATAACCCAAAAAATATGTGCAATGTTTGTGATAATCCCCAAAAAAAATCCAAACCTTTTCAGGCAGGGTAGGATTTTGCAGGAAAAATTGGGCATTCACGGGAATGTTGATAATTTCGGAAAATGTTAGAAAGAAATGTGTGGAACGGGTTGAGAACCACTGATCCAGTCCTCATCCACATTTACTCGGGTGTCGTATCAGCGGCGACAGCTGCTGTAATACTGCTTTCCGTGGGCGTTCTCTCATGACTGCGCTGATGAAACACAAAACTCACCCCGGCCGTCCAACACGCTCGCAACATTTCATCTGGTAACTGGCGATTGGCAGCTTTACAATGATGCCACTGCGACAAATCCGACGCACAAGTGGCGTCCTCATCAGGCGCACGGCATTGCACACCGTTGACACAGCGGCGACACTTCATCTTGGTGTGTGTGTCACTTCCTTCATCATCCCCACTACGTTCGACAAACAATTCCCGCAATTCCGCCCCACTGAAAAGTCCTTCAACATCACCACCTCCTGCTGTTCCTTCTTTTCCTGCATCTTTGGCATCGACAACACAAGCGCTGAGTGCTTTCTTGAGCGTCTGCCGCTGAAACATCTTTTCTTCAATCCCGCCAACAGCCAACATCCGATAGACAAAGCATGGTTTACGCTGGCCATCGCGCCAAACCCTAGCCATGGCCTGTTCATCGTTGGCAGGGTTCCAATCAGGATCGAACATCACTAGTCTATTGGCGCCGATCAAATTCAACCCACAACCGCCCGCCTTGCTACTCAACATGAAAATGAACGATTGGGAATCGACACAGTTGAACCTTACACACACAAACACACACACATATACATACACAACATACTGTATATATCGGCCATGTCAAGCCTCAAATACTAGGATTTCAGCAGTACAATCCTCCAATAAGCACAGCCAAGATTAGGAAATTTTCAGTCCGGTAGTATTTGTCAAATGCTCTGTTTGTTCCACATACACAATATGTTGAGAAAAAAAATTCTCTATAATTTACATGTTATTTGACGTTTTTCATCCAACTATTGCACACGTTTGTAATTTATTAATATTGATATAATTACAGAATTGCATTCCATGCCACAGGGGTTTCGTGCGATTAATAATAATCAATCCCTCAGCAAGCTGTAGTGGCGTATTTGCTCAATAAATGTGATTTTCATGTTGCACTGGTGTTACTCTGGGTTTTGGTGGCAATTTTTTTAGTGTTAATATTCTTTAATGTGTTATACTCTTGAAGCAACTTATGAAACAAATGTTGCATATATGTAACATGGCTTTTAGAGGATCACAGTCATAAAATTTCTAGCCTTCACGCATTTCACCTTGTGCATTATTTATTACTTATTTATTAATATTTATACTTATTTATTGATGGTTGTTATTTACTGAATCACATATTTATTGTTGATTGTTATTATTATTGAGGAACGTGGGCGGAGTGACATTATGGAGTGTTATCGGATGATGGTTTATTATTTATTGTTATTCATTTATTATTTTCTTTCCAACTCTCTTTCTAGACTTTTTTCTTTTCGAACTCTCTTTCTCTCTGAATCTTTTGGGCGCTTCCGGTACATGGGGCCACCTTAGCGTGGTAATAGTGCACTTGCACTCTTCCCATGCTACTGGATTTGCCTGTAATTAATAATAATAATAATAATAATAAAAGCACTCACTGTGAGACGATCTTGGCGCGCTGTTTTATCGACATGCTGCCATCGAGACGAACGTACGGATAGCTACGCAGACGACACATTCGCTCGAGCAGGTCCAGGGTTTGTGTGTAGTTTGAGACCAACACTACTCGATCATCGGAGCGTGCCCGAATCAAGGCCAGAAGACAATCCAGTACGGATACTTTGCCCGATAACTCCGGACGCACATTCGCTGTCGCTGATCCGGCGCCGCCTTTTCTCGCCGCTCCGTCAAAAGACACGTCGCCGGCAGTGGAGGTGAAAGCCTGTTGGAGACAGAAGAGAGGATCGTCCGTCGATCGTTGATGATCGTACACCAGTAGCGGGTGATTGCAGATCTTCTTGAGAGCTGTGATCGCAACCAGAGCCGATTTTCTTCCACCTCCGGCGACTCCGGCTTTTGCCGTCGTCTGATGACTGTCACTGCTGATGCAGCGCCGCACCAAATCCGAACGCAGCACGGCATCGTAGAGCCGGCATTGCAGAGGAGTCATTCGGCAACAAACAATCAACTCCCGCTTAACCGGCAAATATTGGGACAATAAAGAGGCCGTTCGTCGAATGATACAACCACTGACGGCGTCAAGTAACATTCGCAATCGCTCAGCGCCTAGGCTGCGTTGCTTTTCACTCGCGTCGCGATCTCGAGCGCGCAAAATGGGCGTCTCAAAACGACGCCGAAATTCACCAGCCGATCCGAGCAGCTGAGGATTGACAAAGTGCACCAGACTGAAGTACTCGAGTAAATCGTTCTGGATGGGCGTGCCCGAGATGAGAACGCGTCTCCGACAGTGCAGAGCCGCAAGCGCCGTGTAAGTCTGACTCTCACAGTTCTTCAGCCGGTGGCCCTCGTCGCAAATCAACAGTCCCAATCGACGTCCGGCCAGGGAGGTGGCGTGGATTCGCAGCGTCTCATAGGAGATGATCATCACCAGGTCGTCTGAGTGATTGCGACGACGACGAGTCAAAAGTGACATCTTCTCTTCGTCTCCAGCACCTTCATCCGAGTTGGACACCACAGGAGCTCGAGCGACAAAAGCGGACAAGCGTTGCGAGGTGTCTTGACGTCCACTTCCGTCTACCACTAGAACACGACACCTTCCAGCTAACCACTTCTCCAGTTCCGCAGCCCAGTTCCGTACCAGACTGCTAGGAGCTACCACGACTGCCGTGTCAATGTCCGGTCTGCCCGCCACAGGGCTTTGCTGCAGTAGTGTCCACATGAGCGTGATACACTGTAGTGTCTTGCCAAGACCCATCTCGTCGGCCATGATACAACCGGCATGACCGGAAACGCGGCGACCAATCACACACTCGTAGAGAAATCGCACGCCGTGACGCTGGTGCGGTCTGAGAACACGCGACAGGGCCGGATCAACGACCACGTGGACATGAGGGGCAGTGCCGCCCGCCGTTCCACCACTCTTCAGCTGAGCATGGGCGGACAAAGTGGGAGGTTCGTAGAGAACAAGCGCGTCGGGAGCGAAGGGATCGTGCAGGGGTTGAGGAGGCCCGCTCCGTCGCACGCCCAAACAGCGGTCCGATAGACGAGCGCCCGTGTAGTTGGCGAGCGGTAGACGGAATGGACGCGACAAGATGCGGCGAATAAGAGCTTCGTGCGCCGATAAAGCCGCTTCACAAGCGTCCGTCTGGTTGTCATTTTGTGTTTGTGAGGCGATTTTAGAGGATATGTCGGTGGAAAGACATTCGTTTTCGGCCGCGGTCGATTTACGGCGTTTGAAGCGCAGCGCGTCGCAATTGGAAACGTTACATTTCTGACTGGGCGCCAAACTTCGCCGCATTTCGCCGTAACTTGAACGAGCAGCCAACGCCACGGAACAGTAAATGCTACAATCAACGCACGATTGAATTAAACATGTCTGACTGAATAAAACTGCGCAAAACCCTGAAATTATTGTTGTTTGATATATAGATATATAACACCAACAACTGATATATATATATATATATATATATATATATATATATATATATATATATATATATATATATATATATATTAACAGTATCGACATTAAATTTGTTCATGCATCTTGCTAAATATTAGCCTAAATTAAACGTTTCTTATATTCAAACACTTGACTGCAAAATTGAATCAATGTTGAATAGAAATAGAAGCATTAATGGATAAAATCATTCTTGGAAAACAGAATCATTGTTGGATAAAAGTATACCCCACCTGTTTCTTGGTGAAAAAACAACAGATCAAAACGTTTTCCACCAAAACGTTGATCAATCACAAGACAGACACCACAAAATCACACGAAACATTACTCATGTTTATTCGTGCTCACTTTGGCTCGTTTCAAAACTCGCGGTGATCACTCAAAATCGACGCATCACAAACATTCAAGCGTGATTACAGCGGTATTTGTTTCTTACATTTCAGGTAAATTGATATATTGAAATCTGTAGTCGTCCGTTCAGATGTTGTATTTATTTACAAGTTTGCAAAATAGTGTTTGCCTTCTTTGTCTTCTTGTTCTCTGATAGCAGAGATAAGTTGGCACTCGCTTTGATTTTTGTTTAATGTATTTTCTGTGTTATCCGCCTTATTTTTATGTCTCAACACCATATGTTTGATGTGTTGTAAACAGATATTAATTATGATTCATATTTCCACTGAACTCTGCGTGCAACCACTCTAGTATTGCCGCCTATTTCCAATCAAGCATTTAATTGAACTGAACGTCAGTGGGTTAGATAGGTAAATTGCATAGAAGACTAATAATGTTGTCTCCTGTCGATCCGGCCGTGTTTGAGGCCATGCGAGCCGTCGATGTTGAAGCATTAGCAGCGTACTCCGAATGTCAATTGAGACCCGTTCTTCCTTGTCTTGTGCGAATGAGCCTCATAGCGCCACTGGATCAGTCTGTCGAATGTGCCGACAAACGCAAGACCATCTTGTGTCTGCTTTCCGGCTATGAAGTGGTCAACTCGCTGGTCGCACTGTTGTCGGTCGATTTCAGCCAACTGGAAACCGAATTGGCTCGCGACCTGCAGGCGTCAGCTAAAAACGCTGCTCTCTCTTCGGCCGGCGGCGGCCGGATTCCGGACAGCGCCGGACTCGAATCCGCCGTGTCCGAGTTTGAACGCAGCGAGCCGCTGCAGAAGTTGCGAGTCGTTCTGGCTCCGCTGGTAACAGCGTTGACTTTGTCGCGTCGCGATCCATCCATGCCCAACAACTGCGGCGATTCCGGCGCAGGCGGTCTGGTGTCGTGCGAACTGCTCGACAACGCCGTGCATCTGGAAGAGCTGGCCGACGTGTTGTGCGTCGCGCTCGCCGAACTGCCGCATTTGTTGACGCCGGTCGACGTATGCGGCGCTCTGGTTCATTTACGTCACGGTGCAGCGCTGACTTGTAGAGTGGTCGCCAATATGCCCGATTGTGTGGAGAGTGTTTGTCACGCGCTAGTCGTCTCTTCTCCTGCCTCTGCCGACGAGGATTCTGCCTCGGTGAGGACACGAACTTGTGCGTTGCGTCGGCTCTGCGTTATGTATCCGTCGATGACGACTGTGGTTCGCGACCAATGCGTGCGTCAGTGTCGGCTTGCCTCGCTGATGATGGCGCTCAGTTTATCGCCAGTTGCCGACGCCGACAGTGAAGAAGACACGCAAGAGAGTGATGATGAGCTGGTGGCGTTTTTGTCGGGACTTCTACTGGGCGACAGTCAACAAGTACGCGTGTGGTTGCAGGGGTTCGTTCGCGTGGCGCAGAAACGCAAAAGCTTGCAAGCGGCCGCGGCGTTGCAAGATCTTCGCACGCGTCTATTGGCTCTGGTGCAACGTGTTCTTCTTGCAATTGGCAATGAGGGAATCAAACGGAAGCGACGCTATATACTAAGAGCAGCCGCCTTGGTGCGTCTGTACTGCGCACTACGAGGTATTGCCGGTTTGAAGTTCAGCGAAGACGAGCTTCCTTTGTTATTGCAGCTACTAACTAGCCGCTTAGATGCATGCAGCGCCGGAGTACAGCTGATCACCGTGTCTCTGTGTGCGTTAGTTGGCTGTCCCAGTCTTCTAGCATTGCCCGAGCATGAGCGGTTAGCAGCGCAATGGCTACAATGGCTGGCGCGTCAGGAGCGTTTCTTTGAGTCCACTTCTCGACAGAGCATGGGCTCGGCGGGTGGATCTCAGTTCGGACAGATGCTCTTGCTTCTGGCCAGTCATTTTCACGCCAATAACGTATCGGCCGCCATGGATGTAGTCAACGCCACGCTGGGCATGCGACTCAATACGCGACACGCAAGTATAGCTCGTGTGCGACATATTTTCACGCAAGACGTGTTCACAGAACAAACAGTGGTTGTGCATGCGGTTCGAGTTCGAGTTACTCCGAAGTTGAGCGCTTTGGTTCCTGGTACATTACCGGTACATTGTGTGGAACAATTGTTGAAGAGTCGTGCGTTCAATAAGCATCGCACACCAGTTGGCGAATGGATTTTGGCGCAGTTATGTGAGAGCTGTGCTCCGATCCACGCCGCACTTCCTTCATTGATCGATAACTTTGTCAAATCGCTCGTGGACGCTAGCCAACATCGAGCACGTCCTGCAGACGACGGAGTAGTACGACTGGATGAAGCCAAAATATCAGCGCTCTTCCAATTACCGGTGGACGGTGATTCAACGAGGTTGCAACAAGCTGAAGGTGCATCAGTCCCAGAACCGCTGACAGCCCAGCTTCTTCTACTATACTACATGCTGCTCTACGAAGACCGACGTATCGCCGCCGCTACGTCATCTTCCTCAAGCGGTCAGCGAAGTATTTTGCCACCGTACCGCGAGCGGCTCACAGACTCGCTACCGACGGATTTGTTATTGCGTCGAGCCCAATCGTCCCAGCATCTGTACGCCGGGCTGTATGCACCGCTAATTTCACTGGTGTGTCAGCACCATCCGCATCTGTGTGTGATCGGTCAGTGGATGAGTGACGATATAGCAGAAGCCAGCGCCGCCGCGGATGATGATGATTTCACCGCCGATGCGTCAATTCGGCGTACAAGTATTTGCCGTACGGCAGCATCCGGCGAAGACGAAGCGGCATTTGTCGAGCGCGTCGAACGCAGTATGCTGGCTCTGCCGGCATCGGCGGTTGGCTGTTGCCGTCTGATGGGTCAGCTGAACGTCTGGTCGACGGACACGACAGGCGAGCTATTGTGGAGTTGTGCCGGTCCGGCGATTCGACATGCCGCATGTCTGCTACGTGCCGGAGTGCCGCGGCATTTGCAGCAGCAGTTTGCACGGCTGTGGAGCCGACTGAGCGACGTACACGCCGAGCGTCTGTTCGTGGCCACAGCCAACGCATTGTGCCGACCAGGAGCACCGCCTTTGACGTCCGGCCAATTAGGACACGATCCTTTGGCGGTGTTGCGTTGTGATCAGCGTGTGTTTCGCTGTCCGCCTCTGTTAGCGTTGGTTTTGCGCGTGTTGGCCGCTCAGTTGGCTTTATCTCGAGCGCAGCTACAGCGGCATGTGGCTCATATGCCGTCCTCTGCTTCCGTAGCTGCTGCCGTTAATGCCGGAGGAGATACGGTCGCTAGCGGCGCCACAGGCGTGAGCGATTCCGAAGTGGAGGAGCTGCGTGGCGCGTTGGTTTTGACTCAGGAGTCGGCTGTGGTGCAAATATTGATCGAGGCGTGTTTGGAAACACGTGAAGATCGCTCAGCGGTTGGCGGAGCCGAACTTTTACAAGAAGTTCGAGCTCTGGTGTGTTCGCACCTGCATCAGACGTTTATTGAGTCGCCAACGCTGGCCAAATTGGTGCATTTCCAAGGCTACCCTGTCGACGCACTCCCTGTGTTGGTAGCTGGCGTGCCTTCAATGCATATCTGTCTGGATTTTGTGGCTGAATTACTATCGCAACCCGATCTTGACAAACAGGCCTTCGCTGTACAACTGGTCGCCTATTTGACGCGTCAATTTCCGATCGCCCGTTGTGTAGCCAACGCTCGGCTTGCCGTATCTACATTATCATCTTTGCTAGCCACCGCATCAACGGACGAAACTGCACGACTATTCATCTCCACACTTCCCGCGTTGCGGTTACTTGTAGAAGCCCACAGACCACTGGCTGAAGATGTCACTCCTTTGCTGCTACAATTAGCGGCCGTAAGTAGCTGCCAACGACATTTAGAAGAAACTGTAGGAGGTGATAATGGCAGTCATATGTTGTTGGCGCAAGTGCGTTCGACATTTGTGTACGTGTGTCGCGCTGTAATTGGCTACGGGGATATTTATTGACGAAATAGTGACGTTCATTACGCTTGTCTTTGCGGTATTTTTGTGATTGAAATCACACATTTTTGTTGGAAATATTGTTTACCAATTGATATATTGAATATGTCGTTTTTTTTCCATTAAATCTGAGAGGTAATTTTTTAGGTTTGATCATACACTTCGGCTAAGATTTTATTTCAAATATATCAACGATTTCAAAGACTTGCACGCAAAGAAAAATATGTAAACCACGATAAAAAAACAAATGCTTTCGTGTGAACACTCTCAGAAACATACCTGTATATTTTGACGACATAAAACATGCATACGAAATATTTCAGTGTAAAATCATTTCATTTTTCGTCAATATTCATGTGATGTACTCAAAATTGAAAAGCACAGAAAAATTGGCGCAAGAAAACACACATTGTATAAATAAAACAAAACGAATGAAAAAAAAGTCATCTAAAATTTCAAAATACCAGACCATAATTTCTTATACTTCAAAAATGAACACTATAAAACAAATACTCGATATACAGCGGGAAATTATTGAGATAAATAAAAATTATATTATGACAGGAAGACCTCTGTAGAATACCTCATGAAATATTTTATCGATCGTCAAGTATAGATAAAAATTATGACACTTAAATTATGATCAGTCCTAATTTATCCAGGATTGTTGGATGAAAAGAAAGTATGTCTAAAACTAATTGAATAATTGTGTTCTGTAAAAAATCCATGAGTAAACACGGCAAAACTTCGGCGGACAAAGATTGTCGTCAAGATTTTTAGACAGACGAAAATAGATAAAATGAAATGGCAGTGAAGACATATTTCTCACGAAATTTCAACTCAAAAACTCCTTTCACTTGGAGGGCAAGTTTGTGCCAAAAATTCAAGCTCTAAATAGTTCTAATATATCATAAACACATACACATACATGCACATACATGCACACACATAAATCTACGCTGAAAGTGGCACATTATACCCGATACACAGTTAACTTTTACAGGTAAAAAGTCACAAATACACATGTTCATGAACACACACACACACACACACACACACAAATATCACATCTTCAAGCAAACAACAAAATTAACATCTAAGACAATATCCGGTGAAAATATCTTCAACAATGCCAAACATTACGAGAAAAAACTCAGTAATATTTTAGCCAATCGAACACATTTTAAGCTTTACCTTCAAACAAGCACACACACACACATACATACACACATACATCTGTATTGCCAGAAAAGCCTAGAAATCGCCAACAAAATAGCCCAATTAAATTAAATATAAGAAATTGAAAAACTTGTAAAAACATGACCCGAAAAACTATGGGTTCAGTATAATTTCTTTAACTCCTGGTAAATTGTATATTTGTTGACACAAAAATGGCGCATTAATTTCAAACAGCGCGCAAATGTACGCGCTAATTCGTAAAAACCTTCATTCTATGACTGAATAGAAAGCAAAGCATGAAAAACCCATTCTAAAATCGATACACACTGTGGACAAAAATGATATTCACACAAAAATACACAGATAATTTTTTTCAGAAATTCTGGTCCCAGCCGGTGTAGTCATCCGGGGGAGTTTTCTCATCGTCAGACGGATAATTGTCAAAATTCGAACAGTCCAACTGGGAGCTGGTCAAATAAAACGCGGTAAAAATAAAAGAAAAATAATTTATTAAGATCAACATATTTGGTCATTAATATACACAATATAACATTATATGTGGAAAAAATATGGTGTCTTATTAAGCCTATTTAGCATTCAAATTTTAATAATTTTCAATTATCAAATTAATTATAAAAAATCTGATCAACAAGCAATGTCTTGTGAAATAAACCTTTTCTATTTTATAATTCAACATATACATGACATATTAAACATCGCATAGTGTGTGTGTGTGTGTGTTAGTGTGTGTGTATTTGTGTGTCTTAGTGTTTATGTGTGTGTGTGTGTGTGTGTGTTGGCATGTGTATATTAGTGTGTGTTATTGTGTAAGTGTGTGTGTTAGTGTGTGTGTATATGTTAATGTGTGAATGTGTGAGTTAGTATGTTATTGTGTTAGTGTTAGTATGTTAGTGTTATTGTGTGTAGTCACACCTGATATGCGGACAGAATGGAGCGGTAAGTGTGAGAGAATTCAAGCCATCCCAATTGAACCCGTCAAACCAACTGTTCAACACACACACACACACACACACACACACACAAACACACACACGCACACATGAATTTATACATGCATATAAATACATACATTTGAAAAAATGGTCAACAATTTAAAACTATCGATCCAGTGGCATATGACCTTTTTACTGCTGGGTCATTGAACTCGAGGTCATTGAACCCGGGGTCATTGAACTCGAGGTCATTGAACCCGGGGTCATTGATTTCAGCTCGTATTACAAGGCTGAGTGAAAGGGTATCATTGTTGTGCTGGATTTATTTTCACATTTACTATCGTTGTCCACAAAATGTCATGACTCAATAAAATACAACCAAACTAAAAATTGAAGTCAAAATTGATTTAAATTGTGCTTTTTAGAGATTTGAAATATTCTCACATTCTTGTCAGAACGCCACTCCACTCAATGGCGTATTCTTCTTTATACGTTTATGTGTGTTATATTGTCTGTTTTTTATGTTTCACACGGTGATTTTTGTGACAACAGAAAATGCATTCATTGTGAGACAGAAATTTACAATGGTGTCTTCTGTTATTGGTTGTTGTTGTTGTTGTTCCTCAGGTTGTCTGGCCGAGCAACCTCGAGCTCCTGAGGAAAGACACGGCACTGTGACCGGGTTGTTCCACAGGTCTCTGACTGAATTTATTTTGTGTTGGCGTCTGAGTTGTGTGTATGTGTGCTGTGTTGCATGATGTGTGTGATGGTGTGTGGTGCTGAATTGCAATCTGGACACAGGTGTCATCGATTGAGTCATTCAACCTTTTCTGATATGACAGAAGGGCAGGATGATGACCGCATCTCAACCTGGCCAGATGCACTTTGTGTTCCCTTGTGAGTGTGTTTTCTGATTTGTGTATGTGCGGTGGGTGTCTTTGTAGGAGTGTATTGTGTTGTAGTGAGTGTATGGCTTTCCGTGCGATCTCTGTGTGTATGTGTTTCTTGATTGATGTGCGTGGGGGAGCTGGTGGAAGTGATGTGAAAATTTGTCTGTGGTAAAGTGTGCTTGGTGTTGTTTTTATGTTTCTGTCTGTGTTGTCTTGTGTTGTGAGGTGATGTAGTGGATGTGCTGTGTTGGTGACTGCTGCTGCGAGTGTTTGTGTGCCTCTCATGTCTAGGTGGTGTGTCAGTTTGAGTATTTTGGTTTCGTGATGAAGGTGGTCTACTGGTGTGGTAGCTGTGCATCCTGTTATTGTTCTGAGTGCGGTGTTTTCAAGTGTTTCTGTTATTGGTTGTATCTATTGGTCATCTAATCTCGCTTCCTACGGGATAACACACATGATATAAATGTACATGCATATAAATAGAAACACACACATACATATAGATATAGATAGAAACACACAAACAAACACATAACAAACACACAAACACATATAACACACATAAACACATAACACACACACAGAACACATAGACAGACATATTGAATAACAGACATACACAAGACACAGATACACACACACACACACACACACACACACACACACACAGACAGACAGACACATACTTATAGATATAGATAGAAACACACAAACAAACACATAAACACACACAAACAAATATAACACACATAAACACATAACACACACACACATAGCACATAGACAAACACATAACACACACACACACACAAACACAAACATATTGAATAACAGACATACACAAGACACACACACACACAGCCAGACAAACAAACAAACACACAGACACACACACATACATATAGATATAGATAGAAACACACAAACACATATAAAACACACAAACACATAACATACACACACATACATAAAACACAGAAACACACACACATAAACACATAAAACACATACACACAAACACATAACACATAGACACACATAACACACACAAACACAGACATATTGAATAACAGACATACACAAGACACAGATACACACACAAATACATAAAACACATACACACACAAACCTACACACATAACACATACACACAGTGAAAAAGAGATAGACACACACACACACACAAACCTACACACTGATAGACACACACACACACATACAGACAGACATACTAACACACAGACAGACACATAACACATACATATAGATATAGATAGAAACACACAAACAAACACATAACACACACAAACAAATATAACACACATAAACACACAACATACACACACACACACATAAAAACACACAAACACATAACATACACACAAACACATAACACACACACACACACACATAACACACACACACACACACATAACACACATACAGACACATAACACATAACACACACACACACACACACACACAAACATATTGAATAACAGACATACACAAGACACAGATACACACACAAATACATAAAACACATACACACACAAACCTACACATAACACATACACACAGTGAAAAAGAGATATACACACACACACACACAAACCTACACACTGATAGACACACACATACTGACAGACAGACAGACATACTGACGTGTGTTTGCGGATGTCAGCAATGCCGGCTCGCTGACAGCCCAGTCGTTCAGCAGGAGCGTCGCGACACAACTTTCGCACTAAACTGACCGACGAGCGCGACATCTGGCGGCCGAATTCTACAGCATTGATGCCGCGTAAGATTAGCTGGTAGGTTTTCATTGGATCCAGACCGGAGAACGGCGGAGTGCCTGGATCAAATTCAAATTCAAATTCAAATGTACTTTTGCCATTCAGAACGGAACAGAAAAGATATTGACAAAATTTCGTGATTGCCGAGGCGTAAGAAGCTTTAAGGCAGTGGTTCCCAACCTGGGGGTAAATTAGCCCCCGGGGGTAATTTAGCAATTGTTCGGGGGTAATGTAGCGGTGACAGGAAAATGTTAAGAATTCTGAAATTCAAGAAAACATTGCGGTATCTTGTATTGGGATTAATGTTAACTTAGAATATTATGTTTATTGTTTGCATTGTATGGATATTGTATTGCTCATATGGCGTGTTATATATAGTTATGTGTGCACGCGTGCGTGTGTGTGTGTGAATGCTTACAGTAACATGTACAGTAACAAAGGGGTAACATGCTTAATATGGGATGCTAAATTGGGTAACAAGCTGAAAAAGTTTGGGAACCACTGCTTTAAGGGCTTGTGCTGCCTCAAAAACAAAATATTTAAACAATACAAGAAACACATATGTACAGGGAAACAAACAAGATTCATCCGAGAAGGTGGCATCATATAAACATACGTAAATAATATCTAAATATAAACATACAAACACAAATGCTAGTCTATATATATGAAAAAGATCGTATGTCTGTCTGGCTGTGTGTGTACACCGTTTACACCTTTACACCTTGGTGTACACCCTAACACTTTACACCATCATGTAGGAAATTTTGTTGTCCACAAGATAGGCCAAATTTTAAGTTTAAAACATAATTTGTAAAAATGTTACAGCGTTGTAAAGACAAAATGAGCTCCGAAAAATGCGTAAATTCTAGTTATCTATCAATATAAGCATACAAACACAAATCAAATATACAAACACGTATAGATATTCATCATATCCAAACAACGGCACATTAGTGAAGGAAAGCAAGCAAAAAATGAGAAAAAATGAGTAATAGTGAGCAAAAATGAGTGAGAATGAGCCAAAATGAGTAATAGTGAGCAAAAATGAGTAAGAATGAGCCAAAATGAGTAAGAATGACTCAAAATAAGTAAGAATGAGCCAAAATGAGTACGAATGAGTCGAAATGAGTAAGAATGAGCAAAAATGAATAATAATGAGCCAAAATGAGCAGACATGAGTAAAAGTGAGCAAAAAATGAGCATAAGTGAGTAGATAAAAGAGTGAGCACAGGTGTGTGTGTGAGCAGTGACCGGTGAGCAGTTCAAACATGAGCACGCCCAGCGACCAATAGTCAGCTGATAGGTCGTGACCGCGGTTCAGTATCACTTCAGGCGCCACGTACTCGGGCGTACCACAGAATGTCCACGTCTTACGACCCAACTGTACTTGTCAGTGTGTGTTTGTCAGTGTTTGATAGCGTGTGTATGTGTGTGTGTGTGTGTTTGTATGTCAGCGTGTGTGTGTTTGTCAGTGTGTCAGTGTTTGATTGTGTCAGCGTGTCAGTGTGTGTTTGATTGTGTGTCAGTGT
The DNA here is from genome assembly GCA_916048095.2 of Sacculina carcini. NCBI lineage: Eukaryota > Metazoa > Arthropoda > Thecostraca > Sacculinidae > Sacculina > Sacculina carcini. Next base: position 5,526,095 of record OU696594.1, read on the forward strand.
GTGTGTGTCAGTGTTTGATTGTGTCAGCGTGTCAGTGTGTTGATTGTGTGTGTGTGTGTGTTTCATTGTGTGCGTGTGTGTTTGTGTGTGTGTGTGTCAGTGTTTAATTGTGTCAGCGTATCAGTGTGTGTTTGATTGTGTTTTATTGTGTGTGTGTTTATTCGTGTGTGTGTGTTTTATTGTGTGTGTGTTTATTCGTTTGTGTGTATGCATGTATGTGTGTTTTGCGTGTGTGTGTGTGTGTGTGTTTGTTTGCGGGTGTAAGTTCAACACACACACACACACACACACACACACACACACACAGACATTCCAGACCTCATTATTGTGATACAGTAAAATATACTGACATAATAAATTATTATTATTAAGTTTACTGTTTAATACATCAATATAAGAATCAACACGCAAAATACTTAATTAATAACGTATATCCTAGATATAATAGTCTTACAGGAAATATACAAAAATATGTAAGAACAATAGACGAAAGTAACATACACCAAAATCCACGTGTATTTGGGAATTTGTGAAATTATATTGTTGTTTTTTTCTTTTTATTAAAGCGGATTTTACCGTCAGCTTTTTGGCGAAACCGAAATCGACCAGTTTCACATATCCCCTGCTGTCGAGAAGTAAATTCTCCGGCTTCAAATCACGATAGATAATAGCTCGAGAATGAAGATACTCGAATGCCTGAATAACACAGGCTGTGTAGAATCGAGTACTGGTATCGTCAAAACAACCTCGATCTCTGATCACACACACATACACACACACACAGACATACATACACACACACACAGGCAGACAGACAGAAAGACAGATATACACAAACATAAATTTACACAGTAAAAGACACACATACATACACACTAAAAACATACATACACACACACACACACAATCACATACACACTCAAGCACAAATACACAATCACACACACACACACACACACACTAAAACAGACACATTTACACACACACATACACACATATATATCAGAACATACACACATTTACACACACATATACACAGTAAAAGACACACACACGCACACATACACACTCAAACACACACATTTACATACCAACATACACGCAAATGTACACACAGACACACATACACGGACACACAAATACACACAGACAAACATACATACTCGTGTGCATGCATATCTACATACAGTTAATATATTTTAACGTTTCCTGAATAAATATGTCGTGTGCCGATATATTTCTTGACCACTTCTTGAATCTGTCGAGATGTGAACAAGACAAACTGAATGATTTATTAAAATATAAAAACAATAAAAATCAAAAATCAAATTAGCCAAAATGAAAATTGGAACTTATTGTTGGGTAAAATCAGAAGCTAAATAATTGATTATCAAAGAAAACAATAATAATAATAATATTCCGAGCGATTAAGCTAATAAAAAGTTAGTTAATAATAAATTAATTACCTAAGAAGAGTCCATAATTCTCCACCCAAACACGGTTCCATTAGCATGTAGAGATATTTGGCATCTTTGAAAGTTTTGTACAATTTGACAATGAAATGACATTGAGCTTCGTGCATAATCTCCTTCTCCGACAAAATGTGCTGCTGCTGACGAGTGGCAACAATCTGGCAACACAACAACCGCAGCAAATAGACAAGGGAAAAATTTGACAAGATAAAATAGACCAAGTGAAAAAAAGACAAGGTAAAAATAGACAAAGTAAAATAGACGAAGCAAGAATAGACTGAATAAAATAGATGAAGTAAAAATATGCAAAGTAAAAAAGACAAAGTAAAAAAGACAAAGTAAAATAGATAAAGAAAAAATTTGCCAAGATAAAAATAGACAAGGTAAAAATGTATGTGTGAGAATGTCAGAATTTTGAACACAAATAATAATGATGTAATGTAAACTTTATTAATGACTTAATAATTCAATTACCTTAATAGCTTATGTTAAACTGAATTGGAAATAACGCACACAAATGCATATCTCAAAACAGACCAGAATCATATCACTATATATACATATATATTGCATTATGCTAATTACAGCAAAATCAACTATTGATAAACTATAGAATATATTATTATTATTATTATTAATTACAGGTAAATCCAGTAGCATGGGGGAAGAGTGCAAGTGCACTATTACCACCCTGCGGTGGCCTTATGTGTACTGGAAGCTAACCAAAATATTCAGAGAGAAAGATAGTTGGAAAAGTAAATAATAAATAAATAACAACAGTCAAAAATAAATATTAGTAAGTCAATAAATAACAATAAACAAAAATCAGCAGATAAATATGATTCAATAATAAAAACTATAACTATATAATATAATTCAATAGTAAACAACTATAGAATACGGAATTAAAAAAGAATATATAGTCATATACATTTCCGAATATGTCGTATCTTAACGGAGATATATCATACTCAATCAAATTCATTCATATGATACAAATTAATACCAACACGCAACCGAATCCAACCAAGCATCGCAGCTAATGAAACCATCTTTTTCACACACACACACACGCACACACACACACATACAGACACACTTCCAGATATGGCCAATGAAACGTGAGCCAAACCTAATTGACACTCGCTCTTCGAACTCTGCAAACTGTCGCTAATTAAAACACCTGAGCTCTGTTTGTGCACATTTACAGGTGTGTGTGTGTGTGTGTGTGTGTATGTGTGTGTGTGTGAGTGTGTGTGTGTATGTGTGTGTGTGTGTTATAATGAAGCAATGATTGGACGGACGAGATAAAAAAACGTTCTTGACATTCAACATCTCTCTCTCTCTCTCTCTCTATCTCGCCAACACTCCCAAACTCTGTGTTTACTGTACCAGGCAAAAGAAGACACAGAATATAAATGTGTTTTACGCTAGAGAGACACATCCATTCAGTGGCTGTACCAAGATGAATAAAATAAAAATATGAGACAAAACCCAGAAATTATCTAGTACTTTAAAAAATAAACATTTTGACTTGCTAGCGTTTTCAGATTTATAAAAAAACAGCTTTGTTTATATATAAAAAAGTACGCGAATACAATAGGACAAAATTATGCATTTGAAAACATATATAAAATACATCTTCTGCATTAAAATATGCACAAAAAGATAATGGCTATTTGAAAGAACTCGAAATCTATTGTCTCTATAATCTATTGTAGGTGTGTGTGTGTGTGTGTGTGTGTGTGTGTGTGTGTGTGTGTGTGTGTGTGTGTCGTTACCTGGGCTTTTTTCATTTGCTTGAGCGCGAATGATCGCGAGGCATCGGAATTGAGTCTCACCAGTTCTACACGACCAAACCCGCCCACACCGAGTGTGGCAACCACTTGTAAATCCCTTAATTGCACCGCCTCAAATTCATCAGACACACTGACAAACACACACACACACATTCGTTCGTACACATACATACACATATATAGATTGTAAAAGTTATATTTGAGCGGTATGGAGTTCTATTTTTCAAACCTTCCCTAGTAGTATCGTTCAATTAGATTGTGCTGTTCTATTTTTCCACCAGCTGGTCAGAATTTTGAGAAGATACGGTAAAACTTCATGGATAACTAATCAGGTAACGTATGTATATTTATTTAATAAAATACACAAAAACAGGGTGATTACTGGTAATTAATCACAAATTAACTAATAAAAATCAGTCAGTCATAGCTATACAACCAATAAACACACACACACACACATACTAATACACATGCACACACACTAACACACATATAAACACACACACACACACACATACTAACACAGAAACATACACACACAAATATACACACTAACACACATACAAACACACACACACACACACAATAACACACACATACAAACACAAACACACAAGAACACACACGCACACACACGCACACACACACGATAACACACACTAACACACATACACACATACAAACACGATAACACACAGACACACACACTAACACACAATAACACACACACACTGACACACACACATACACACAAACACACACGATAACACACACACGCACACACACGAACACACACATATTTCCCCCGCCTACCTCAGATCGGAGCTCATAGTTCCAGCTTGACCGCTAGGTGGAGCCACAGTGACGCCGGTATTAAGCTGTGTTGTAAACTGGCGTAGACTGGCATGATCAATTAACAAACAAGTGACGTCATCTGTGTCGGCAATGACGTCATCATGTGACGTCACACAACCGTTTATACTTGGTGCCGTAGCCATCACGCTGAATGAGTGCACGTGCTCGCTGCATACAAACATACATACAAATACAAATGTACATACAGCAATATATTTTGGTTGGCTCCAATTAATTATATATATAAAGATGATTAGAGAAAGAATATGTACGGAATGTACGGCTTACAAACGCAAAAATAGTGAAACAACTATAATATTTTACTTTTCGAATTCTTTTTCTCTCTGTACATCTTTTTTGGTTAGCTTCCAGGGTAGAGATGAGGTCACCGTACAGGGTGGTAATAATGCACTTACACTCTTCCCCCATGCTACTGTATTTATCTGTGTAATTAATAATAATTAATAATTAAAAAATATACATATATTACAAGATACACAAATATATAATATAATATTGATACAGTAATAGTTAAAATACATGATATCTAGTCGTAAAAATCTCAGCATATTATAATTATGTTTATATTTGCGTAAATATTATAAGTTAAAGGTTGAGGGCTGCTCAAGTGACAGCTGCTATACGGGAAGAGGCCGAAGCTTATCAACACACACAGGTGTGTCCCGTGCAGCTCGCTGCCACCGCAGAACCAACCCTCTCCACGCTATGACGCCACAAGAACGGAAGACGTATTAGAGAGGACCACCTCCCCAGAATGCATGACACAACACATGACTGATATCTGGTACCATCATTTACTGCTGGGTGAACAGGGGCTGTTGGATTATAGAATTCACCCAAATAAATTATCCTCCGCCGGGATTTGAACCACGGGCCTCCTGCTTGTGAGGCGGGTGTTCTAACAACTGCACCACGCAGTCCAAATCACACTACAATAACCCGCTAGGCGCTCAATCACACAAAACTCACCCGTGAACGGCCGACTCGGCAAAATATTGTCCGGCTGTTAGACATCTGACAAATGTTTCACTAACAGAATTGGCCTCGCGAACCGTTACATCCACCTAAAACACACACACAAACACATACATACACATGGTATATATAGATACCGTAAATGCTCTTTTATCCGACATGCCGGATTATTTTACGACCCCCTGCGTATGGTGCCGGATTATAAGAGCCTGCCGGATTATTATAGCCTGTCGGATTATTTTTGGTCATTCCGCACGGTAGGATTGTGCAAAAACTGCAACACAAATAATAGTGCACTGATAACAGGGACGAGGACACATATGAAGACGATGATTTCTGCTTTGATTAATGAGTGCCGGTTTATAAGAGGATTGCTAAATAAACTGTTGCTGAACTATAACTGAATCGTGGTTGCAGTTTCAATAAGCCTTTCCAGGAGGTGCCGGATTATTAGAGCCTGCCGGATAAATAGAGCATTTACGGTATATATATATATATATATATATATATATATATACACATATGTATATATGTATGTATGTATACATGTATGTATGTATGTATATATGTATGTATGTATGTATGTATGTATGTACATATATGTATGTATGTATGTATGTATGTATGTATGTATATATATATATACATACATATAAAATATACACAAAGCATAGGTCAACGATAACTCAAGTCAATTTTGAGTCTTACAAGGAAAAACATAATATATATTAAAAATATGATACATTCAAGTAACTATTGTTAAAAGTATCGACTAAAGTTTCTTTAATAGTAGGTTCAGATTTTGTAAATTTACTATGTGTGTGTGTCGGTGTGTGTGTCTGTGTGTGTGTGTGTGTGTGTGTGTGTGTGTGTGTGTGTGTGTCGGTGTGTGTGTGTGTGTCTGTGTGTGTGTGTGTGTGTGTGTCGGTGTGTGTGTAATACCCACCGTTCCTTTGCTGATAATGTAGAACGTGTTTCCCCAAGAGCCCTGACGAATAATGTAGTCCCCACGACGATACGTTTTCTAAAAACAAAAATAAAAGAATAAAAAATGAAAACACACAAACACACATACAAATATAAATATATTTGTACATTTCGCTTAGTACACAATTCAAAATTCATAAATTATAAAATTCTGAAAAAAAAATCTTTGTAAAAGAGCAGAATTTATATGTAAAACACAAAAACTCCAAAAAGGCGGGTTGGTTTAATATAAAGTCCATAATTTCACCCAATTTCCATAAATTTCAGCTAAATTCTGGGAGTTATTTTTTTAATCTCAAGAAGTTTAATTAATAGTTTTATTATTAAATAACTCCTTTCAATATTGAGAATTTGTGTGCGCTATTAAAATCGTCGTATTTACGTTAAATTTCCAGGATCAAAATAAGGTCGCATTGAGCAGAAACTGTTTAATATTTCAAAAATAATCAGAAACACATTTCAAAAAGACAATCATCTATTAATTTGATGTATCAGCGATCAAAATACCGCAATAATATAGGAAAGTCAATATTCTCACAATTATTCCACTAAAAAACAAAGAAATATAGAACATTTTGAGCAGTAAAGTCCGACCTCTTCCAGAGAATCGGACAACTTGATTATATTTTCCTCGGGCAATTTTTGAAAAGCGGGAACGCTGAAATCAAAGTAAAAATTCAATCAAACATGATAAAACAGTGCAGATATATTAAAAATCACATTGAAACTCGAAACAAGTTCATATCTCTTCCAAAAATTGCATCTGGAAATTGAAAAAAAACCCGAAGATTAAGAAAAATATGATTAATTACAATGAAAGATAAGACACAAACGAGATATGTTTATGATATTCAAATTATAAACAGGAAAGAATAAGTGCAAGATTAAAATTAATTTCAATCAGCAATGAAATTAACAAGAGCGAAAAATAAAGAATTTAAAACAATTCGGAGCAAAATTAATCTACAAAAACTCAGTTGTAAGAAAAGATCCCATTTTTGAATAATTGAACATCTTAGCTATAGTATTTGATCGGTTAAAAAATTACATGACTCCAGTGAAGTAATTATATAATTAACGAAAATAACGAACAAATTACAAAAGAACATTTAATTAGAGTATCAATTAGAAACCAACCTCTTTAAAAACGAAGTATATTCAGCCTGTTTGCGCAGTCCAATTCGTACCATGATCGTTTGAAAGCATTGCCGCTCAATGGCAAATAATTTGCATTCGGTAAGCGCTACATACACACACACACATATATACACATACATACAGAAAACAGACGTACAAGTAATTGTACCAAAAACGATAATAAAATTATAATAAGGTGAAGAGAAAAATTCTAAGAATTTATCGAAGGTTAATCGTAAGTTTAAACATAAAATCAATTAAACGTGTGTTGGTGATTGAGCTCATAGCGGGGTGTCTTCCAAAAAAGCAAGTTTGGAAGTGGACAGAAGATGAATAAAGAAAAATTGAAATAAAATAAAGAAATAAATAAAGAATGAATAAAGAAAATTGAAATAAAATACCAGCAGCAATAATAAATGCATAAATAAATAAATAGCGTATAGTAGCAACATAATTTAGATTTATGTTGGTGCTTGAGCTCATAGCGGGGGATGACTTAAAAAATCAGGTTTGGAAGTGGACAGAAGGTGAATTTAAAATAAAATAAAAATAAAATACCAACAGCAATAATAAATAAATAAATAACGTATTGTAGCAAAAGAAATTAGATGTGTGACGGTGCTTGGACGCATAGCGGGTGTGTGTGTTTGTCTAGTAGCAAGAGAGCTGGTAGCAAATGCAAGCAGCTGACCCGTAATCGACGCAGTTCGTCGGCAATTGTACAGCACAGCCAATTCTCCAAACAATTTGCCAGCGTTCATGCGACTCAATGGCTTGCCATCTTTGCAAACCTCAACAGTGCCCTCTGGCGGCGAAAACAGAAAACACTCGAAATTACACACAAGAAAAAATCGCACAATATATGTTTATTATGTTATGTACAATGTTATATGTTTATTATATACAATATATGTTATTGTTTACTATTAATGTTGATGTTTACTAATATAAACTTTTTATTTGTGTAATTAAATTTAACACGAATATCAGAAAACAAAAGTGTGTAAGTTTTTAGTTATAATCGTTATCATTTATTATCGATTATCTGAAATAAACAATGTAACACGAATTAATCTTATACGCAAGAAATATAACACAAAATAACACTGATATAACATTCACAAACAACGATTAAATGACTTAACCTGAATAAGACAATACACAATCGTTATATACAACAAAATATCTATAGATACTCTTCGATGAGAATAAAAGTGTAGACAATTTTTCAAGTAAGACTCTATTAAGTGTGTATTTTGATTTCAAACTGATTTGTTAATCATTGATGTGTACACGAATATATATTTACTTGTGGTCAAAATAAGCGTTGAATAAAAAAAACTAAATTCCATTATATTAATCTATTTTAAATTCAAAAACGTCATTACAAAAAATTGTGCAGACTATCCAAATACAAATTGACGTGTGTATGTGTGTGTGTATGTGTGTGTGGTGTGTGTGTATGTATGTGTGTGTGTGTGTGTGTGTGTGTGTGTGTGTATGTGGTGTGTGTGTGTGTGTCATTTTGGGACAGCAGAAATTGGCTTGAGCAATCCGTATTTTCTCTAATTAGCTAAAAGCCAATCACAAACACACACACAAGCACATACACATACACACACACACACACACACACACAAGCACACATACACCTCGTATATCTGATAGTTAATTATTCAGCAGAAAACCTAATTGGGTTAAGGAGGTCAAAGTCTCTAAATAAATGTATTTGTTTAATTATATCATCATTATTATTATTCTTATTATTATTATTATCGGAGGATGCTCTTGTTGCATATGCACGAGTGCACATGGATAATTTGCAATACACGTAAAATATTGCAGTTCAAATGCAACCACAGACACAAACAAACACACACACACACACAAAGATATACACACATACACACACACAGACACACATACACAATCATTGGATACACATCGACAACTATGTGTATTGTGGGTTATTTTAAGCAGCCCTGGTGAATTCCCAACATACATACACACGAGCAGACACGCATACAAATCAGCGCCTAACACAACATCTAATTGATATGCAATTGTTAATCTTCCGTGTTTGTATCTCGGTATATATATATATATATATATATATATATATATATATATTTGTTTGAGTCATTTTTTGGGGTTTTAGCTACGTTTTCGCTAATTTATCAAATTGATTCTTCAAAGTCTATTTTTCCTGTTGGTTGTATTTGTATTATCCCATCTGTATATTGCTTGATTATCTTTGGGCATATAGAAACACACACACACACAGACAGACACACAAGCACACACAAACACACACACACACACATACATATATATATGCACATACACACAAAGACAACACACACACACACAGATACAAACGCAACATATATATATACACAAAAACCCACACATACACATACAAACACACAGCCACACACACACACTCGTACAAACATTACAGACAAGACCACCCACAGCTAAAGTCATGCCGGAACACTCACGGATGCAACTTGCTAGCAATATTTTGCAAGAAAACCACCGCCTGAGTGTTATTGAGCTGACACTACAGATGTGTATGTTACGATTATATACTGGCACCAATCTGGACGTTTGTGTGGTCCATGCATGCACATCCAATGCTAGTCGGGATAAAATGATATTTCGTCCAAGAAGGTATGTTTAGATTGGGTAAGGTTGATGAATCCACGAATCTAATCTGAGGTTGATGAATCTAAGATGTCGAATTAGGTAAGGTTGGGTTAGGTTAGTTAGAAAAATTAGTTAGGAAGGTTAGTTAGGAAGATTAGTTAGAAAGGTTAGTTAGGAAGGTTAGAGAGGAATGTTAGAGAGGAAGGTTAGAGAGGAAGATTAGTTAGAAAGGCTAGTTAGGAAGGTTAGAGAGGAAGGTTAGAGAGGAAGGTTAGAGAGGAAGGTTAGAGAGGAAGGTTAGAGAGGAAGGTTAGAGAGGAAGGTTAGAGAGGAAGATTAGTTAGAAAGGCTAGTTAGGAAGGTTAGAGAGGAAGGTTAGAGAGGAAGGATAGAGAGGAAGGATAGTTAGGAAGATTAGTTAGGAAGATTAGTTAGGAAGGTTAGTTAGAAAGGCTAGTTAGGAAGGTTAGAGAGGAAGGTTAGAGAGGAAGGTTAGAGAGGAAGGATAGTTAGGAAGATTAGTTAGAAAGGTTAGTTAGGAAGGTTAGTTAGAAAGATTAGTTATAAAGGCTAGTTAGTTAGTTAGGAAGGTTAGTTAAGAAGGTTAGTTAAGAAGGTTAGTTAGGAAGGTTAGTTAGAAAGGTTAGTTACTTAGTTAGGAAGGTTAGTTTGGTTTCTAGGTTAGGCCAGGTTAGTAAGAAAAGACTAAGAGATCCAGGATTGAAGCGGGACCAAACGTACCAACTGGGATGCGATGTCCCCAACTCTGCTGGTTGTATGCTAATGGTGGAGCAATTCTTCAGACAAGCCGCCACAAACATAAAATTCCACCCGTTGAAACTTATCGTTCACATTGAAAGTAACGCCGTGAATTCAGTGTGCAGATTATCATTTAATGAGCGATGAAACCGTCTTTAAATAAACAAAAATAAATACCCAACGAAGAATTCGACGATTCTAAACACAGAGTCTAGTTTTCCAAGAATTGCACGCACACACTGGCACTTTGCACATACACAAACACACACACACACATACACACTAATGTGTAGACCAAACCGGAAGACTAATATCTCTATATCTATAGGAAGAAGTGTGTACCGTATTTTCCTAAGTATAAGGGACCCTTTTAAGTCTGAATTTTCAGTATAAAAATAAGGAAGTATCTTATACAGGGGAGTAAGTTTTCAAGTACCATTATGTAGTATGTGATAAAACTTTTAATTTGAGATTAAAACTCATTTAAGAACATGTAAGATGAAGCACTGACTACAGTTGATATATTTATTATAGTGATGAGAAATGTAATGCATTATACCATGAATAAAAAGTATTCATTGCTAAAAAACTGTTCTTCAAGAATATTTGTCTCAAATTTGAAGTGATCTCGGAAAAACACGGAATAATAGCTCTTAAATTAGTATATTACCATCATCATCATAAATGGATTAAACTGAAAACAAAAACCTTTATATTCTAGATTCCAGATGGTTTAATTATCCAGAACATTGCCTATTTTCTCTGATTCCTCATTTCCTAATGTGAGCCATAAATCATTTTCCACACAACAGCGCTGATAAATTCAATACATTCAGTTGTTTCATGAAATTAAATCTCAAAAAGTCGCTAAAAACGAGAAATAAACTAATTATGATGGGGAATTTCCTACATGGTGAGGAAGACATATTTTCAGAGTGCACAAATGTAATCCACCCGAGTGTATCACATTGAATAATATCAAAAGAATTTGGAAAATATGCATGTATGTGTGTGTGAGTGTGTGTTAGTTTGTGAATGTGCACTAGATCTAGACATGCAAAGGCCACACACACACACACACACACAACTTACACAATTCAAAACATCACATTCCCTGATATCAATACAATTTTGTGAAGCTTGCAGTGAAAAAACTACCAGTTCAAAAGAAAAAATCAACATAGCTCGTAGGTCGCAACGATGCACTCAACAATGCAATAATGCATTTCACACGCACACACTATCAACCGAAATTCAAATAAATTCCACTGGGAAAGTTTTGGAGTTATTTTCACATTTTTCCTAACAAAAAAGCATGGAATTTGGGGACGCGCGCTGCTCTTGTGTGGCAAATGAAGAATTTGACTCAGAAAAAAAAGTGGGGAATTTGAAAGCGAAAAAACAGATTACGGAAATCTAGTCCGGACAAGGCATGTGTATATTCGAGTTGTGTATCTGACTATGTCTTCCTGAAAGACGTCGCTATCAGGAACAATGAAATAACCAGGTGAATTTCAAACCAGAACAAAGACCACGTATTTTCCTCTGCATAAAATATTCTAGACGACTGTTCGCTGTGAACACGTGAATCCCAAATGGCATGTCACTTCATGTGATTTGCTTAGGTTACAGCAAAGTGGATGATATTCATGCACATACACATACACACACACACAGGCATACACAGGCATACACACCAACGGCCAAAGCGCACCCACAGAAATTCCGCACGCCATGCGAAAGATATATTTAGACCACACAACACAGTCTGCAGACACACAAAAAAACCATCCACAAAAGCATAGACACCAACACACACACACACACACACACACACACACACAGAGAGAATGATCGCCTAGCAACGCATTCATTCAAAATGGCCGATTGCAGAAATATGGAGTTTTCGCATAAAAGTCACACCGATTATTCACCAGTAATCGACATTACTGTATCGCTTCAGCAAAGGTTACTTATCAGTAATCTCTGTGTGTATTTGAGTCTGAGTCTGTGTGTAAAAATTCACCGTATATTATCAAAATTCTGACTAGCTAGTGTGTGCAATTATATGCAATATACTTTTCATTGAGGTATATGTGTGTGTTGTAATTGACTAGGCCGAAAATGGTTGAGGATCTCATGTAATTGAACTTCTAGTACACTGACACACTGACCTTCTAGTACACTGACACACTGATATTCCAGTACACTGACACACTGAACTTCTAGTACACTGACACATACTGACCTTCTAGTACACTGACACACTGACCTTCTAGTACACTGACATTGACCTTCTAGTACACTGACACACTGACCTCCTAGTACACTGACACAGTGATATTCCAGTACACTGACACATTGACCTTCTAGTACACTGACACATTGACCTTCTAGTACACTGACACACTGACATCCTAGTACACTGACACACTGAACTTCTAGTACACTGACACACACTGATATTCCAGTACACTGACACACTGACCTTCTAGTACATAGAGTACGCTGCCCGCATCTCCTTCGCGAATGATGGTGGATCCGCCTGGGTATTGCACTGGATACATACAGCCGACCATCTCCTGAATCTGACCGTTGTCTAGGTTGCGCATAAAGTCGTTCTTCAAAATCGACTCGCGAATCAGCGCTTTTGCACTGCAGACAAACGCATCACATTATATGAGGTAGATATTCACACAGCTCCCTACACCGGGACCAGTGGTTCTCAAACTTTTTGTCAGTGTTCGTGTCCTTTTAAATCAGCACTCACTTCTCGCACCCCTGCTGAATTATTGATATCTATATGAAAATATCAAATATAAAAGATTTAATAAAAACACTTGTTACTCAATATTCATTCATACAACCCCTTTAAGAGGATTAAGCAAAACTATGTTTTAAAGGAAAAATATACTGCATAAGTTGAATATATAATGTCTTTAAAAAACACGAATCCTCACACACCCTGACATAGAAAGTTTCCAGCCAATATAATGTCAATAAGAAAAAACTACAGCCTAAAACATACACTCACCTTTCATTTTTGTCGAACTCCGGAAACTTTTGCTGACTGAATTCATAGAGGTCTTGGATAGTCTTGAAGTCCTGAGGTTCAGCCGATATTCCTTGAGCCCGCTCCTTGCGGCGACCGTCCAAATATTTCTTCTTCGATCCATGAAAAGGAAAAATGCTCTGATACTTATCAAGTTGCGATCGAAGTTCAGCAATTTCCACATCCTTCTCATCAATTAGCTTCTTCAGTTCTGCGATTTTCTCATCACGTTTGTCTATAATCACGCGAAGATCTTTCAGACTACCCATGACTGGATGTCGTACGAAGCAATCAGCACAGCATGCAGCTAACTGGTTCAAGTATACACAAACACCCAGATTTCACTGTACCAACTCTCAAGGATGTTCGATGCAAAATAACTGTCCAGTCAGAGTTCAAAACGAAATCTCCATTTTTATAATTAATTCAGCAGAAAAAATGAACCACGCCAATCGTGCTCTACAAGCACACCAGAACACACCAAACGAACACCACAACTGCACAGAAGCGCGACCTTTTCCAATTTGATTTCACGTCGGCGGTGCGTCACATTCAACAACCGTTTCATTTCCACTCGTGCGTAAACAATTTATTGCGCGACATACGTTGACAAAAACAAACCAAAGTATATTTATATATTTTGTAATCCCATATTAATATTTGTTTGAACTACGATATAGCATTGCGCATTGCAAATTTTCATCATCAGCAGAACTACTACTGTAAATATGGAATAAAAGGTTCAACTTGCTAAATAAAATGAGGCATTTGGTAACTACAAGCCTTTAATATAAATATCTAATCACAAATTACTCTGCAACAGAAACCAAATAGACTTCAAATAATCAAGATAAATCAATCGCTAAGTTAATCGTTCATATAACCCCAAAAAATTCACCTAGTAAACCCACGCTATGAATAAAGCTAGTAAACCCACGCTAGTCTTGAATTTCATCGACAAGCTTGTATTTTCACTAATTAAATGATAGAAATTCTTCAAACACTGAAACAATATGAAAAACAACAATGAAACATGCATCGTTTATTGTTTGATCACACAGCAAACATTCAAACAAATATAAACCAACAATCCAATTAAACCAGAGCAGAAATAGAATGCACCAAATTGCTCAACGTCCGAATTCTTCAGTCATTATTCAAATGTGAAAGGAATTATAACAAAAGCAACAGATGCAACGAAGCGAAATAGACAAAAACACAAGATAATAGCGAGCGGAATGCATAAGTGAATGTGATTGTACAATCTTGTCACAATAATACGTCCACACATGACGTATTCCACAAGTACTTGTTTGTCTGTGTGTGTGCATGTTTCCGTGTACAATCTCCACGTGATGCCAGATGTCATAGCGAAAATGATGGATGATTCGTGCACGGACAGACAGACATACATACACAATATTGAACGATATCAGTGCCTTGATTCAGCTCATTCGAGATTCATCTGCTGAAGGTTGCGTGTGTATTATATTGAGCACAGCAGAAACTGTCTTTCCCAAGAATATTAAATATTACAGCCGACAAGGTAAGAAAGATAATATAAACAAAAATATAGAATAAAGACAAAAATTGAGTTAATTTTTCCGAACCAAATTTTGTAAATACAATTTATTTTTCGTTGGAGTTCAATACATAATATCGGAAAATATGGCTAAAATAAAGGCTGTAAATAAAATTAACGAACATTGACGATACAACCATAATTTGACATATTATAATATAATTATATAATGTAACATATTATGTTGCAGAAATGAACAGTAAAACATTGATTCTGTTCGTCTCTTTGATGGTGATTATTGTTGATGGAAGAACGATTGGTGAGAAAACAAGGCAAGTTAATTTTTATATACCAACTTGGGAAAAAATATGAAAATTCTTGAACAAGTCTATAAACTTACTCATCAAAAACTCATTCAGTATAGATTCTATATATCAACATTAATTTTCAACCAAGCCTACATTTACAAATTTACTAAATTTTGTTTCACAAATTGAATTCTCCAATTAATAGCAAAATAAAAATTTCACCATTTTAATTTCACATTTATTGGTTTCAAAATTTACATAAGCAATAGTACATAAATTCTATTTAAACGTTGGTTTCAGTGAATTACTGAACAAAATGAACAAAGAAAAGACAGACACAATGGAATAACACAACTGAATCACTTACACACACACACACACACACATACAAACACACAGTAATCAACAGGTGACCACTGGCGAATTCTTCAACATCTTAACCGGAGGAAGATTCGACCTGGACACTAGCCAGTGGGAGATTGTCTATCCGGTGTGGCTGAACATGTTGAACAAAGATCTGGATCATCAGTAGATTGATGGCGCCAACTCGAAGAATCCAAGAGTGTCTTGATCGAGACCCTTGAAGTAGTGAAATTCAGGGATTGAATTGATGAACCCGAAACGGGTATTGATAAAAGTTTACTTTTTGAGCTGTGGCAATAAACAACTGTTTTTGTGTTTTTATTTGTTGCTTGTGTTTTGTGATTTGTGTTTTTAACTATGCTAAACCGCGATACAAACCCGAATTATGCTTGTAGTACACATAAGCACAACAATATTATTGTCATATAAACAAAAAATGGTTAAACAAAAGTGGATTAATTTTGGGATATGAGACTTGGGAAGAACTAAACTAGAGGTCACTAATGGAAGAGTTATCGGTTACCATATAGGGGAATATTTCATACTTGATGTCACCTAGAACTTCTGCGGACTTTACTCAAGGGAACAAAACATACCTGCAGTGGAAAGACACACAAAACAACGCCAACACAACTGGCGTCATTACACTGACAAACACACACACACAGAATACAAAGTTTATGAAAAAAATCAAAAGGAAAACATTACGAAGTACGTCTGTATATTGATAATCAGTCCGCCCCATAGCAGAATCATAGGGTAAAATCATAAAAAAGATTGTACACATATTGGAATCATCATTTGAATTCTATAAATTTAATATAAAAATTACAAGTGTGATGAATAATATATTAAATTTAAAATAAACAAAATCTCACCAGATTATTAAAGTGGAGTGATAAATCTTGATGTGGAGGTCTGTATAAAACACACACAGAGAGAAGATATTCTGGTGAGAACAATACTACATCTTCATGATGATGTTGAAGAATATAATATTGATGTTTGCTTTCAGTCCGCCCTATTTGAGATCAGATCTCATAAGAGATCATAGTGTTGTCCAACCGTACGATCAAATTGGGTATCATCATGTATAATATTAATGTCCTTGAAAGAATAATTGAGAAATATAGAGGCATCTTCTAATTAAACGACATATTTCCAAGCATATATATGAATGATAAATTATATATTATATATACTATATAATATATAAATTATAATTATAAGCATATAAAATATAGCGTGGATATCAACGAAATGTTCCTAATATACATAATAAATAAATAGTCTGTGTAATATGTGAAATGATGGAATATATGTACAAACCAAATAATCACTATTAAACTATATAAATTTTATTTATTCATGGGTTACTAAACTAAATATTTGTAAATGTGTTAATAAAGACTACAAAATATGGTCATTTTGAAGTGATTTGATGGGTTATTAAGAAACCAAAATTCATGATATATCGAGATATTTTTGTATTCAAAATAAACAAAATCTCACCAGATTATTGAAGTTAGGAGTGATAAATCTTGGAGGTCTGTATAAAACACACAGAGAAGAGATTGTGGTGAGAACAATACTACATTTTCATGATGATGTTGAAGAATATAATATTGATGTTTGCTTTCAGTCCGCCCTATTTAAGATCAGATCTCATAAGAGATCATAGTGTTGTCCAACCGTACGATCAAATTGGGTATCATCATGTATAATATTCATCTCCTTGAAAGAATAATTGAGAAAATATAGCGGAATCTTCTAAGTAAAAGATATATTTTCAAGCTTATATATAAATTAATTCCAGTTTAGTATATTTTAAAATATAGAAATGTTCCTAATATACCTAATAAATAAATATTGTGTGTTAATGTGTGTCATTATTGAATATATGTAAAACCAAATAATTAATAAATATTTCCATATATTAAACTAATTAAATATTCTAATTAAACGACATATTTTCAAGCTTATATATAAATTAATTTCATTCAGGTTTCTATAAAATCAACGAAATGTTCCCAATATACCTAATAAATAAATACTGTGTTAATATGTGTAATGATTGAATATATGTAAAACCAATATAATTATTTCATTATATAAACTTGATATATTTATAAATTACAAAACTAAATATTTGCAAATGTGTTAATAAAGACAAAAAACTACAAAATATGGTAATTTTAAAGTGATTTCATGGGTTATTATAAACAAAAATTCATGATATATCGAGATATTTTTGTATTGACAATAAACAATATCTCACCAGATAATTGAAGTTAGGAGTGATAAAGCTTGATGTGGAGGTCTGTATGAAACACACACAGAGAAGATATTCTGGTGAGAACAATACTACATCTTCATGATGATGTTGAAGAATATGATATTGATGTTAGATGTCAGTCCGCCCTATTTGAGATCAGATCTCATAAGAGATCATAGTGTTGTCCAACCGTACGATCAAATTGGGTATCATCATGTATAATATTCATCTCCTTGAAAGAAAAATTGAGAAATATAGCAACATCTAATTAAACGACATATTTTCAAGCTTATATATAAATTAATTTCCTATTTAGTATATTTTAAAATATAGCGTGGATATCAACGAAATGTTCCTAATATACCTAATAAATAAATATTGTGTGTTAATATATGTAATGATTGAATATATGTCAAACCAAATAATTATTTCATTATATAAATCATATTTATTTATAGATTACAAAATTAAACATTTGCAAACATTGTTTTTGCATGCATGCATTGCATGTTTTTGCATTTGCAAACATTTGCAAATAAAGACAAAAAACTACAAAATATGGTAAATATGGTAAAGTGATTTCATAGGTTATTAAAAACAAAAATTCATGATATATCGAGATATTTTTGTATTTACAATAAACAAAATCTCACCAGATTATTGAAGTGAGGAGTGATAAATCTTGATGTGGACAGCTGTATAAAACACACACACAGAGAATATATTCTGGTGAGAACAATACTACATCTTCATGATGATGTTGAAGAATATAATATTGATGTTTGCTTTCAGTCCGCCCTATTTGAGATCAGATCTCATAAGAGATCATAGTGTTGTCCAACCGTACGATCAAATTGGGTATCATCATGTATAATAGTCATCTCCTTGAAAGAATAATTGAGAAATATAGAGGCATCTTCTAATTAAACGACATATTTTCAAGATTATATATAAATTAATTCCAGTTTAGTATATTTTAAAATATAGAAATGTTCCTAATATACCTCATAAATAAATATTGTGTGTTAATATGTGTAATGATTGAATATATGTAAAACCAAATAGTTAATTACCATTTCATTATATAAATTTTGTTTATATATTGATTAATAAACTAAATATTTGCAAATGTGTTAATAAAGAAAAAAACTACAAGATATGGTAATTTTAAAGTGATTTCATAGGTTATTAAAAACAAAAATTCATGATATATCGAGATATTTTTGTATTTAAAATAAACAAAATCTCACCAGATTATTGAAGTGAGGAATGATAAATCTTGATGTGGAGGTCTGATAAAACACACAGTGAAGATATTCTGGTGAGAAAAATACTACATCTTCATGATGATGTTGAAGAATATAATATTGATGTTTGTCAGTCCGCCCTATTTGAGATCAGATCTCATAAGAGATCATAGTGTTGTCCAACCGTACGATCAAATTGGGTATCATCATGTATAATAGTCATCTCCTTGAAAGAATAATTGAGAAATATAGAGGCATATTCTAATTAAACGACAGATTTTCAAGCTTATATATAAATTAATTTCATTCAGGTTTCTTTGAAATATAGCGTGGATATCAAATAAATGTTCCTAATAAACCAGTAAGGCGCCGTGTTCGGCGATGAACGAGCGAGCGCGAAGCTATCATATGTAATCAAACTTTGACGTAAATGCATTTGTCTGCGTGCATGGGCAAAGTTTTCTGCTAAATTATAAGAGGGCATATGGCACGTGCCACACTGGACACGACATGATTCGGCTTGGTCTCATTCGCGACAGGAAGAATTGGGCTACCCAAAAAATGCATGTTAATCGGACTTATAAATGGTTCCAGAGATATAAGCCTCTGAAAAGCGTGACCACGGCCGGCGGGCCGCTAATGCTCATTTTTCTAGTAACACCAAGTATGAACTCGCTCGCTCGAAATAAATAATATGTTAATATAATACGTGTAATACGTGTTAATATGTGAAATGATTGAATATATGTAAAACCGAAATAATTTAAATTTCATTATATAAACTGTATTTATATATTTTTTACTAAACTAATTGTGTAAATGTGTTAATCAAGATAAAAACTACAAAACATGGTCATTTTAAAGTGATTTAATAGGTTATTAAAAACAAAAATTCATGATATATCGATATATTTTTGTATTTAAAATAAACAAAATCTCACCAGATTATTGAAGTGAGGAGTGATAAATCTTGATGTGGAGGTCTGATAAAACACACAGAGAAGAGATTCTGGTGAGAACAATACATCTTCATGATGATGTTGTAGAATATAATATTGATGATTGCTTTCAGTCCGCCCTATTTGAGATCAGATCTCATAAGAGATCATAGTGTTGTCCAACCGTACGATCAAATTGGGTATCATCATGTATAATAGTCATCTCCTTGAAAGAATAATTGAGAAATATATCGGAATCTTCTAATTAAACAACATATTTTGTAGCTTATATATATATATATATAAGCTACAAAATATGGTCATTTTAAGTGATATCATAGGTTTCATAAACGTCATATATTATAGTAAGATGTTAGGGAGATGTTTTTCGCTCTACTGTGCTATATGAATTATGTAGACGTGATCCTGCACTGTAGTGTGTATGTGTAGAGATTATGAACAACAACAAGAAAAGTATTTTAATCAATGTATATCGACCGCCAAATGGGAATCACACAGAATTTATCAAAATGATGAGTGATATTTTGCTTTTTATAGGCCGCAGATCATATCAACATGTTAATTTTTTGGAGATTGGAACATCAATTTGTTGGCTAACAGCATTGTGTATGCCAGAGAAAGTCTTTGTGAGAAAGCAAACTATAGATCATAGTGTTGTCCAACCGTACGATCAAATTGGGTATCATCATGTATAATATTAATGTCCTTGAAAGAATAATTGAGAAATATAGAGGCATCTTTTCGTTGATATCCACGCTATATTTTAAAATATACTAAACTGAAATTAACTTATATATAAGCTTGAAAATGTGTCGTTTAATAAGTTAATTTCAGTTTAGTATATTTTAAAATATAGCGTGGATATCAACGAAATGTTCCTAATATACATAATAAATAAATAGTCTGTGTAATATGTGAAATGATGGAATATATGTACAAACCAAATAATCACTGTTAAACTATATAATTTTTATTTATTCATGGGTTACTAAACTAAATATTTGTAAATGTGTTAATAAAGACTACAAAATATGGTCATTTTGAAGTGATTTGATGGGTTATTAAGAAACAAAAATTCATGATATATCGAGATATTTTTGTATTCAAAATAAACAAAATCTCACCAGATTATTGAAGTTAGGAGTGATAAATCTTGGAGGTCTGTATAAAACACACAGAGAAGAGATTCTGGTGAGAACAATACTACATCTTCATGATGATGTTGTAGAATATAATATTGATGTTTGGTGTCAGTCCGCCCTATTTGAGATCAGATCTCATAAGAGATCATAGTGTTGTCCAACCGTACGATCAAATTGGGTATCATCATGTATAATATTCATCTCCTTGAAAGAATAATTGAAAAATAGAGGCATCTTCTCATTAAACGACACATTTTCAAGCTTATATATAAATTAATTTCCTATTTAGTATATTTTAAAATATAGCGTGGATATCAAAGAAATTTTCCTAATATACATAAGAAATAAATGTTAATATGTGTAATGATTGAATATATGTCAAACCAAATAATTATTCCACCATATAAAATATTTATATTAATAAATATTAAAATATTTATAGATTACAAAACTAAACATTTGCAAATGTGTTGATAAAGACAAAAAACTACAAAATATGATAAATATGGTAAAGTGATTTCATAGGTTATTAAAAACAAAAATTCATGATATATCGAGATTTTTCTGTATTTAAAATAAACAAAATCTCACCAGATTATTGAAGTGAGGAGTGATAAATCTTGATGTGGACAGCTGTATAAACACACACACAGAGAAGATATTCTGGTGAGAACAATACTACATCTTCATGATGATGTTGTAGAACATGATATTGATGTTTGGTGTCAGTCCGCCCTATTTGAGATCAGATCTCATAAGAGATCATAGTGTTGTCCAACCGTACGATCAAATTGGGTATCATCATGTATAATATTCATCTCATACACACACACACACACACACATGCACAATAAATATAAGGAAATTCAAACCAGAAATTACGAAAAATAACAACTTTATAATTATTTCAGCCAACATAGCATTTTTATTTAGCAGCAGCATTTATTTAGCATTTTTTACATAGCATTTAGCATTTAGCAGTTTTTTAAATAGATTATATAGATATGTGAAGTTGTAATATATATGCGGATAAATACACACCAACATACACACACGTATGTAAGACACAAAGAAACATACACTCACATGATACCAGGTTTCCTGAAGAACACATGCTGGAATTCTCTCATGAACATGTTGAAGGAACCACAGAACCTGCCCGGTAAAACAGACATAAGATTTGTTAGAATTTTTGCAATGATATAAAATTTTCATATGTATGTTGATATTAAATCAGTTTATAAACACACAGTACAATCACCAATCACAATCAGAGGATTGGCTCTTTGTGACTCATCATCGAATAACAAAAAATTACAAAAATTGATTGATATCTAACTAAATACTAAAATACGACTGGAATACACAAATAAAAAATAAGATAAATAATAAAAACTCACTTTTTCACGAATGTTCAGGTGTTTTGTTGTGTAGAATTGGGTGTGATCGAACTGCTTCTGACAAATATAATATATATATTACATAGCGGATTAGAAATGAAACCAATGAAGACAGCAGAGATGGCGTGAAAAAATGGCTTTGAATGACAAATCAGTCCGCCCTGTAGCTGAATCAGAAAATCATAATGATATTGTACACGTAACAGAATCATCATTGAATAAGACATAACGATTTTAACAGCGGTTTTAAACAGAGTGAATTTGATTTCTCTCACCAGACAAGCTTGAATGTTGAATATTTTCCTCGTGTATTCTTGTTTGCATCTCTAGAAGATACTGTAAATCACAAAATAAAAACACCAATCAATATAAGCAACAATAATTATCAAACGGAAAAAAATATGAAATGAGAAAAAAAAAATTCATAAACTCACCTTGAAAAACCACACCAACAATCCCCAAATCCAACACACAAAAACACACACACACACACACACAGAGACAAACAAGGATCAGTAAGAAGTCAGTATATTTGGCCAATCTTCAGCACAACTCAAGCCTTGGCGACGGGCGCGTCTTTCTTCTTGATCACGTCTTTCTTGAGCGGTCCCATGAAGGCCAGCTTCTCGGCGGCCGTCTGGAAGCGCCCGTGTCCAAACTTGGACGACGTGTCGATCCATTTCAACTCGATCTTCTCCAGCGCCACACGCTTCGTGTGCACCAACAATGACTGCACAAACACACACACAGATATACACACATACATACAAACAGATATATACACATACACAGACAAATATACACACCCAAACACAGACAAATATACACACATACACATACACAGACAAATATATATACACACACAGACAAATATACACACACAGACAAATATACACACCCAAACATATACACACACACACACAGACAGACAAATATACACACCCAAACACAGACAAATATACACACCCAAACATATATACACACACACACAGACAGACAAATACACACACAAACACAGACAAACACACACACAAACACAGACAAACACACACACAAACACAGATATATACACACACACACAAACACACAGATATATACACACACACACAAACACACAAAAACAGACAAATATACACACACAAACACACAGATATATATACACACACACAAACACACAGATATATATACACACACACACACAGGCAGATATATACACACAAACACCAACACACAGACAAATATATACACACAAACACACACACAAAAACACACAATATATACACACAAACACACACACACACAAAAACACAGACAAATATATACACCCAAACCAACACACAGACAAATATATACACACAAACAAACACACAGACAAATATATACACACAAACAAACACACAGACAAATATATACACACAAACACACAGACAAATATATACACACAAACCAACACACAGACAAATATATACACACAAACACACAGACAAATATATACACACAAACCAACACACAGACAAATATATACACACAAACCAACACACAGACAAATATATACACACACAGACAGACAAATATATACACACACACATACAAATATATATACACACACAGGCAAATATACACACCCAAACATATATACACACACACACAGACAGACAAATATACACACATACACAGACAAATACACACACACGCACATAAAGATATACTACCGAACACACAAACATACATACAAAAACATGCATTTTTCAACACACATGATATCATGATACACATGTACACAATATTACATTCAAATATTCACAAATATTATAACATTCAAACACAAAATATTTAACATAACATTCAAATATTCACAATATTATATTCGTCAGATACACATGCACACAATATTACATTACATCCACACATTACTAAATACAACACATTCACATACGTTATAGACACATACGTTATAATTACATTCACATACGTTATAGACATTCCATAAAATACTACACCACACATTACATTACACACAATATATTTCTGTGTGTGTGTGTGTGTTAGTGTGTGTGTGTGTAGTTACCTTTCTCAGTGTGAGTACACGTTTCTTGGGTCCTACACAGCAGCCCTTGATCATGATAAAGTCGTTCTTCACCTGGCCGTAGCGAACAAACCCGCCCATCGGAGTGATTGTCTTCTCTGTCAGATCATAGTCGGTACTGGCGTTGTTCTGCACCATCTAATATCACACAACACAACACACATGTAAACAAACATACAAATATACAAACTGACACACACACAAATATTGGTATTGTTCTGTAAAATTCGACATATCATTTAAAAGTGTGCATACGTGAACACACAAATGTGCACGCAAAAACACACACACACATACAGGCAATGCAGAAATAGAAGAAAGATAATGCTTCATAGAAGAAAGGCAATATAAAATCGCACTCACACAAACTGACACATTCAGACACAAACTAACACACACGCACACATATACACAAACTAAGACACACACACACAAACCAACACACAAACTGAGACACATACACAAATTACACACACTAACAAATAAACTGACACACTGAAACACACTCAAATCAACACACACAAATAAACTGAGACACAAAAGTACACACACACACACACACGTACCACAATACTGACACACACACACACACACACACACACACACTGACACGAACCATAATACTGACACACACACACACACACCGACACAAACCACAATACTGACACACACACACAGACACGAACCATAATACTGACACACACACACACACACACACTGAAACGAACCATATTACTGACACACACACACACAGACACTCTGAAACGAACCACAATACTGACACACACACACACATGAACCACAATACTGACACACACACACACTGACACACGAACCTTGCCGTCTTTCATGTGAACGGCGGCGCCGATACGGTAGATTTTCTTGTTGATCTCGGTGCGATGGTGGTAGCCTTTCTGACCGGCGCGCGCCACAGTGAAACGAACCCGGCTCGGATGCCAGGCGCCGATACAGGCGACCTTACGCAGTCCCTTGTGTGTCTTGCGTGGCAGCTTCTTGGTGTGCCAGCGGCTCGTGACGCCCTTGAAGCCACGGCCCTTAGTGACGCCGACAATGTCGATCATCTCGTCCTGTGAGAACACGCCACCAACAGCCACCTGGCTCTCGAGCTTGTCGCGCGCCCAGTCAACTTGCTGCGGTACAAGACCTCCGTTCACCTGTATATATTATACAGGTAAACAAACAAATTCATACACACACACACATATATATATATATATATATATATATATATATATATATATATATATATATATATATATATATATATATATATATATATATATATATACAGGGTGGCGCCGGTAAATAACCACAAATTTCAAACCTGTATTGCGAGTAAACTATTTTGTGCAGAGCAATAATTTTTTGTATATATGTTCAAGGCTTTATAGTAGTTGTGGGCCATAGCAAGAGGGAAGGTTGCAGCTAAAGATGATAACAGAAGAAATGAAAAGGCACGCTGTCATTGTGGCGCTTCACGCCGTCAACGAGGCGCCGGAGGTCGCCACCTTCCTCAAGGTCGAAAGTAGCTTCGTATACAAAGTCAAGCGAAGCTTGGATGAGTCTGGGGGCAACGTCCAGTCTGTGGCAAAGCGGAAGAAGCATTCCCGACGATCTGATGCCATCAGAGACGATGATTTCATCGCCAAAGTCCAGAACATCGTCGGCGATGACCCGAGCAAGTCAATCCGAGCCATCGCTCGGGAGCTGCAGGTGCATCACAAGACAGTGTGACGTTGCATCCACGAAGATTAACGCTACAGCTCATGTGTGATGAGGCGGGGTCAGTTTATGACACAACAAACCAAGGAAAACCGCTACGAAAAAGCAAAAAGTTGCTGTGTGAAATCAAGCATCCCGAGGAACCCAAAATGCTTTGGTTCTTTTCCGACGAGAAAAGTTTCGACCAAGATCAAAAGGTGAACGGGAGGAACGACCGGTGGTTGTGTCAGGACCCCGAGGATATACCCCTCGTCATGCACACAAAGTTCCCAGCCACCTTCATGGTTTTCAGCGTCGTCTCCAACCAGGGAGACGTCATGCCTCCGCACTTCTTCGAGAAAGGACTTAGGGTGAACGCCGAAGAGTATGTGAAGGTTCTGCGTGAGTCGTGAAGCCCTGGATCGACGGAGTGGCCGAGGGAAGGCCGTATGTCTTCCAGCAGGACTCGGCCCCTGCCCACAAGGCCAAGGCGACGCAGGAGTGGATGATCGCCAACCTGCACAGCTACATCACGCCCGAGTTCTGGCCGCCAAACTCCCCGGACTTGAACCCGCTCGTCTACTACCTGTGTGGCGTAGTCGAGAGGGACACCAACAAGCGCCCACACAACACTCTCGACTCTCTGAAGTCAGCCATCAAGCAGGTGATGGTCAAGATGAACAAGGTCATGCTGACCAAGAACTGCGCCCGGTTCAGGCCACGAATCGAGGCCGTCATCGCTGCGGAGGGGGATTCATCGAGTGAAGTGTGATCGACAGGTCGCCATCAGCTACCCCAGTTCAAACCTTTCATCCAATGTACTGACTTTTGTCAAAAAATAAAAGTTTTGTGTGGAGCGCATATTGTCTTCATTTACCGGCGCCACCCTGTATATATATAGTAAAATATATCAAGTATTATATATAATTGGTTATAAATCAGCTATACAAGATACATATAAAATAGCAATCAATAGCATTTCAAGAGTAATTTATACAAACTGAATTGTTAGTAATAAACTGTATAGTAAAGTGAATTTATTAATATATTTTACTGTCGTGAAACATAAACAATTTGATATTTGTTTTCAATTAGTATATAGAAGCTTGCTTATTGAAACAAACACTGACACACACACATACACACCTGAATCTCTATCAGATGTGATTTCTTCTGTCTGCAGGGTAGCAGTTTCATCTGACATACACACAGACAGACACATGCTGGATGAGGCTGTATGTTGATAGGCGGCGTGTGAGTGAAGAAACAGTGTTGGCCAGTAAGCACAAGATCAGTCCGCCCTATTTTCAGCTCATCTCACATTGAGATCGCAATTGTATTGTCCAACCGTACGATCAATAATTGTCTCATCATATTGCATCTTACTGGCTGCTTTATTAAAAGAAATTAGACAGTGCTAGAAATTATAAATCATTATCCAGACACAAATAAATGAGACAGACACACATAAATAGATAAAGATATAGACATATTAGACACACAGACAGAAAAACAGTCACACAGAAAGATAGGCACACACACACAGACAGAAAGACACACACACACACACACACACAGACAGAAAAACACAGACACATACAGACACACACACACACACAGAAAGACACAGGATACAGACGCAGATAAAAACAAATAGACACACAGACAGACATAAAGAAAGATGGATAGACAGACAGAGATACACGGACATAAAGACACACATACACAAGACAGACAGACACACATACCTGAGTGTGAGCAATCACTCTGATGACTGAGCAGTATTTCTTCATCTTGTCGAAATCGCGCTGTATTTCGCGACGACCCACAGCATAAGACCATTTCTTCGACGCCTTGGTGAACGCCTTCTTCTTGGACGCACACCTGTGTATGTATATATGTGTGTAAGTACGAACACACACACAAATAGTCTGGATATCGACACAGAGCAAGCAAACACGTGTGCCGACAGAGCAGACCTTATAAAGGATCATGGATATCAAGGAGATCAAAGAGGGAGTAGCTATGTCGGCATCATCAAACACCACCTCTCACACACACACACAAGCATACAGTATGTGCATGTGTATGTGTGTAGCAGAGCGGTTGCTATGAGAGGATGCCGGCAATAGCCAATGGTACCAGACACACACACACACACATGCACACACATACATGTGAAAACTTGGATAAACACCAACACACACACACACACACACACAAACAGAGATAAAATAACATCGGTGTGTTGTATATGTATGTGTGCGTGTAAATATGTAATGTGTATGTATGTATTTATGTGTGTGGGTATGTGTGTGGGTATGTGTCTGTGTGTGTAAATATGTTGTTTGCTGTATATGCAAATGTGTGTGTGTGTGTGTGTGTGTAAATGTGTGAATGTATGAATGTGTGTAATGTTTACTGACCAGTTCTTGTAGAAGCGTCGCTTGCACTCCTCGCTGAGATGTTCGGCGAAGACGGTCTTGAAGGCGCGCAGTCCCTTGGGTGTCTCCACATAGCCGACCACACCGACCACAACCATCGGCGGAGTTTCGATGATGGTGACCGATTCGACCACTTCTTTCTTGTTGATCTTGGAGCCGGGTCGATCGGCCTCGCGAACAATATGCGTCATGCCGGCCTTGTAGCCAATGAAGGCGGTGAGATGACACGGTTTTGTCGGGTCGTTTTTGGGGAAAGACTTGACACGTCCGCGATGACGACGGGCGCGTTTCTTGGGATAGAAGCCCATCGAGCCATGACGAGGCGCGTGAAACTTGCGATGAGACTGTGCGCACAAAAGGCGCGAGCGTATTTCACATCAGACACACACACACAAACACACACACAGACACAGACACACATACAAGACGGCTTGGAAGCCAACGCAAGCGAAAACAATCACATACACACGCACACACACATGCCCGCGAACACCTAAGAACCATCACCGTTAGCCGCCAAATAATGTGGCTTGCAAATGTACGAAATATATGCCAGAAAATACACAGCAAAATGTGGATGTGGATGTGAAAATACGCCGTAGACAAATGAGGATGAACAAACAGCCAAATACTGATTTCAATTGCTGATTTCGCACACACACACACACACACACACATGGACGCAACAACAAACT
This sequence comes from Sacculina carcini, assembly GCA_916048095.2. Classification (NCBI taxonomy): domain Eukaryota; kingdom Metazoa; phylum Arthropoda; class Thecostraca; family Sacculinidae; genus Sacculina; species Sacculina carcini. The sequence continues at coordinate 5,555,964 of OU696594.1, forward strand.
ACGCCCCATACACACACACACAAACTACAGAATTGGCGCCAGAGATACAGCTATAGCCCGGACAACTCCCATACTCTTCAACATCCCTCCGCTCTATCCCTCTCTCTTGCCGCTGCCTCTCCCACTCTCTTATTATTCATCATCTTCGGTCACCCAGGAATTATCCGACCGTTCTGCGCTGTTGTGATCGTTGTTGTTGTTGTTGTTGTTGCGTGTGTTGATGCGACCATTATCGCCGTAATCGGAGGCGCTCAGCGAGAAAGTCGCGTCTGAGTCGTCATCGTCATTACTGCTGCTACTGCTGCTGTCGCCGGATCCGTCGCCATTACTGCCGGATCCGTCACCGTCCGTCGACGCATGCCGCCGCCGCCGCCTTCGCTGACCACCACGCCTCCGCCGCCGGCGACGACGATAGCCAAACAGAGCATCGGCAATATCTCGCGCCAAATTGTCAGATCGATCAGAGGCATCATCAGAATCTTCGTCATCATCATCAGGACTTGCTTCATCGTCATCATCGTCTTCGTCGTCATCTTGGTCTTCGCCATCATCATTATCATCGTCGTCATTATCGGCGCCACGAACACGACCCACGTCGTAGAGCCGAACACAAGCCTGTTCTAGCAGCTCGAGATCGGCTGAATCCGGCTGCGACTCGACGACGGCCAGCTGGAGATCATCGAGCGCCACGCACAGCGCGCCCACATGCCGTCTCACGTCAACCGTGGCTATGGCCGAGTAATCTGCCGCGTGAAGGACACGAAAAGCGTTGGTCTCGCTGGACGGCTGTTGTAGATCGTCGTCGACAAGTGACGCCAAACCTGCCGGCCCTGCACCGCTGGCACCGCCACTGCCAAATATGCCCCCGCTAACTCCACCACTCACTCCGCCACTGTTGTCGCCGCCAGCGCCCGCCAGACGAACGCCAAACATGACCGGCTCGTGATGGGCAAAATGCACGCGACATTGGTCGAGAGGCGCCACCGTGTGTAGCAGATGAAACGTGCGCAGATCCCACACTTGGCTGTTGGCCAACAATTCAGGACGCCACGGATGAAATTCACCGTTGATTGTGTTCTGAAACTTGTCAAACTTGTGCAGCTCGGCGCTGGGACTGCGAGCGTCAAATAGCACGCCGTCGTTGAACACCAGCTGATCGTCGGGCGAGAAGACGGCACGATTCGCCGCATAACCGTTGCCGGCACGCGGCGTCAACTGACGTACTCGCTGTCCGGTGACAATGTCGTACAAATTGGCGGCAAATGTGAGCGAGCCGGCTCCCTCGGACGCGGCGGCTGTTGATCCCGACGGCTGACGTTCAGTGCCCAAAACCAGCTGACTACTGACACGGCCAAATTGTACAAACTCGTCGTCGGCGAAGTGGCGACGGTTGACGACAGATTGTGCCGCCGGAGATGATCCGACCTCGCCGGATAGCGTCCACAAGGCGGATAGCGGCCGTCGGCGACGTGAACACGTCAACAATAGCCGTCCGTCGGCACTGAGTTGCAGATGTGAAATGGCTGAAGAGTGCAGAGCGGTGTAGGTGTCGATTAACTCGCCCGTATCAACGTTGAATACACGCACAGCTCCGTCATGCGAGCCCACCAGCAATGTGCGAGCTCCGACAATGCTAGAGAACGTGGCACTGGTGAAGAGAACCCCACCGCCTCCACCGCCGCCGGCCGTATCGTCCGAGAGATCACGCAACGTACGCACCGGACAGTAGCGACTGTACAGCAGGCGAGTATCATGCCGGCCGCCGGCACAGCCACCGTACGGCGGAAAAACCCGCCGTGCACTAGCGCGCGCCGTGATGTTGGCAGAGGCAAGGCGTCGTGATACGGGCTCGGGACAGCGATGCGGTTGTAGCAGGTCGAATTGAGGACAAGTGACGGTAGGATGACGACACAGAGCATGCTGGTTCATCAGGTATTCGGTGACTATGCCATCTAGCGACACGGCATTGGTGGGTAGCGAGGAAGACACGACTCCCGTTGTAGATGAGGCATTATTATTAGCTCCGCTTGCGTTGATTGCCGGGGAAAGGTTGGAAGCTGGGCAATTCCTCATGTTGTTGGAAGAAGCCATGAGGACGGCTGCGCTGGACGGAGTTGTCGCCGTGGGCGTCGCTGCTGTTGCTGACGTACAATTCTTGCCGGACAGCCGACTAGACAGCAATGCAGCACGAGGAGTCGACGAGACGGGAGACAAACAACGTGTCGTCTGCTGTTGATGTTGCGGTGTTGCAAGCACGGATGTTGACGCATTGCAAGAGAGAGCCGCTTCAGCTTGCATTACGGAGGCAGTATGTGTCAGCCCCTTGGACAATAAATGCGCGTGCATCAACTGTAACAGCTGCCGTTCGTTGTAGTGAATACGCGTCTGAGCGACAACGAAGGCCCGATGGATGCTGGACAAGGTGATGTCGGAATCGGCTGAGGATAGCAGGCGACGATCACGCCCCGATACACGTTCCAGAAGTGTCAGAGCGTCACGACGCAATTGTACATGTTCGGCACGCTTCTCCTGCAAGATCGGCTCACGCACGGCAGCCTGCAACTGGCCGCTGGTGAATAATGGCAACTTGGACATCACCTGCTGAGCGGAGTCACTACGGGCCAGACCGACTAGCGCCCGGCAAGCCAGGGCACGAATTGCGTCAGCGTCGGTGATTGGTGTTTTAGTTTGTACCAGAGACATTAGCACCATGATGCCGTTGTTGCGTCTCACAGCGTCCCACATGGTAGGCAGCACATCATCCAGCCAACGACGTCCTACAGCAAGACCTCCAGTTACGCTGACATTGGCCAGCTCAACACCAGAAACTCCTGATGATGATGTCTGTTGCTGTTGTTGACTGGTGGAAAGAGGCGGGGAGGTGGAGGACTGAGAACAGCCAGAAGACGGAAGGTGTAGCACACGAGCCACACAGCTAATGATAACACGCAGGGCTGCTTTCTGAACGCGTGCATCCGTGCCGACAGCTAGAGAGAGAATCAAGGCGATTCCGACCACGGCACGTCGGCCGGGAAACTGCAGTCGCTCGCATAACTGCAACTGACTAGCCGGCAATACACAGCAAACATTGAGCGCATCAAGCGCCGCGCACAACGTATCGCTGCGTCCAGAAAAGCCGCCGTACAGCGACGCACGGCTAATGTCGATTATTTGCAGCAGAGTACGCAGTCCACCGAGTCGAAGAAACGCGTTGATCGGCTTCCATCGACTGAGACACGTCGGCATGCCGGCGAACATTTGCAAACTGTCGTGCACAGTCTCCTGACTGACGGCAACGTACAGAGGATTGACAGTGTTGGTACGACAGCCGCTTGTTATGCCGGCCACGGCGATGTTGCTGCTGCGGCGCATATGATAGGCCTTGAGCACCAGGTGTGTTTCCAGGTAGCATTTGATGGCCGTACACACGTGGTGCATTATTTGACGGGCGGGAAACTGGTCGTCGGCCGATGTATCGTCCTCGTCGTCCAGTGAATCCACACCGCCGCCCGATGTTAGAATACGCTGTGTCGACACGACGTTGAGCAGTCGCCGTATGCCGTCCTGCCGGTCGAAATGACCCAGTACGGCGCGGAATTGAAAACTGAGACCGCAACACATTGTAGCGTGACAGCGACCTGATTCGTGAGAACACTCGAGGAGCCACAGTGTGTAGCGCACCAGACGAGCCACCAGAGGATCGGGCAACTGGCAGATTCGCTCCATTGCGTCCTCGTTGTAGGCCAGGTAATAGAGACACATAGAGACCCCAGTTGCCGCTACGCCCGGACGAGGAACAGATAGCAACAGAGGCACACCTCCACTGCTCAGGAAATTGAGCGTGAAGCGAGTGTGACAGAGCAGTGATGACAGGTAGCGCAGCGCTTCAAATGTCAGTCGTGCGTGATTGTTTTGGCGTGAATCAACGTAGCGCACGATCATATCCAGCATGCCCTGCTCGATCACGTGACACAGCCACTCTTGGTACTCGCCCAGTGGTGTCAGGTAGCAGAGCAACAGAATCTGCCGGGTGACAAGTGTGGGCGGATACACTTGGAATGTGGCGATCAGCTGCGGCGCCAGTTCGGCCCACGAGGAGTTGCTGTTCTCGGCGGCACCGTTGAAAACTCCCGCCGATGTAGTGGAGGAGGAATGCAAGCCATGATCAGTCATGCAAACGTCCACGCAGTTTGATAATGACTTGCTCGCCGCTGGGGCCGTAACTCTAGAAGACGGCTGAAGTGATGAAGAGCTGACACAGGCAAATGGACGTTCTACCGAGTCCGTAGACGTTATGGAGTTGGTTGTCTCGCGACGTGGCGCACCCAGATACTCCGCCTGTAGCTCTTTGAGTCGCCGCATTACATCGGGCAACAACTGAGCGTTGCTGTCGCGGAAATTGGCGGCAATGTCTTGTATTTCCATCGCTGAAGCCAACAGTGCCGTGGCGTAGCTGCGTAGAGGCTCGGCGGGCGCTGATGCCCAGGCAAACAGCCGTCGCACGAGCGGCTCGGCATCCTGAAACACCACAGACGTCTCCAGACCGGGCATGATGTCGAACAGAAGCCGCGCGGCCTGTGTATTCAACTCACAACCGTCCCGTGCTCCGCCGCCAGCGCGCTGCCAGTAATTGTCACGGGTATAATCCAGCACCAACTTGTCCATGAACGCGTCCTTCTTGCAGATGACGCGAAACAGCTGACCGAGCGTGCACATCGGGTTGACGCGAGTCGGATGACGCTCGTCGAACGGATCCGGATCGGCTTTCAGGTAGCTCTCGGTCTCCAGCTCGACAATACGTGCCGTGGCAGCTAGCATTTCGCTGGGATCCCAGCCGGAGCGCGTGTGGTTCGCCTCCCACGAGCGTATCAGCTCGTTGATCGCGGCCAGCTGATCCAAGACCGACCCGGAGGCGGCGGCGGGAGAGGCAGCGCTCGCCGTGTCCGAAGCCATTGCGCTTGCCAGAGGCAATTTCAGCGGACACCCGGCCCCTGGGACAATGCTAGCACGCAAAACGAAACGCCACAAACAAGGGAAACGCCCTAACGGCTCAGTTTACATCGCGGTACGAGTAACGCCGCGCCCTTGATCGTTTCCCACGGCAGCACCAATGGATCAACGTTCACAGCAGCTGCTGCAACCAAATTCACAGCAGCCAGCTACTAGAAACGTTGAAAGACAAACTGGCAGTGTACGACCCCGGGTGATAGAAAAACTGGCAGTGCGACGACCCCGGGTGAGCCAAAACTACAACCGACTAACTTGCAAATATTAAACGAGCCACGCCGCCAAAACTCAATTGAATATTTTCATACACAACGCTGTCGCATGCAATGAACAAAAACGAACAAAAACGAACAAAAACGGAAACTCCGTACAATTATAACCCTCAGATAAATGTAAACCGAATACTAATACAAATCACAAAACGCACCATACATTAGGCGCAAGTATCAACGTTTGGGCAAAAATAATATTCGAGAAAGCACAGGCAAAACACTGAAATGAACCCGTAACAAATCTAAAGTGAAACACGAAATAAAAATCTTCCAACAACACGACCGAATTATTAAAGCTTTAGTGCGTTATCTCAAGTATTATTATAAATCTCAAGACAGTCCATTTCAAAAATTGAGCGCCATATAAGCATCACAGAAAGCAGAAAGACCAACCATGCTTGTCGACGACGGAAGACCAAAGACCAATAAGAAACTCGATGCCATTACATTAAATTGGGCTGCAAATTCTAAGAACAATTTATTCAAAATTGTGTGAATTCACAATTTGTTGTGAAAGATAAAATAACTAATTGCAGCTACAACAAAAGTTCATTTTATTTTATCAAATACTAATAAGCCAAATGCTGGAAAAACAGTAAAGACTTTTGAATATTTTCAAAACAATTGTGAATAATCATCATATTTAATAAAATTACCTGAGAATTCATATCGAGATATGATTCTTGTATTTTGTCAAACGTACTTCGAGTGTCTGTTTTATATTTTGCTCACGTTTCTACCCAAATTTTCGTGTCTGAATTCATTTGAAAACTTCGCAAATAATTGAATTTTTTTTTTGTTATCAGATCAAATAAACAAAAACTCATTCTGAGACATTTATAACACAAATGATTCGAGAAAACTCGTGCGGGTTATTCAATTGTTTTTATTGTTTAGTTGTCCCTGCATCTGAGTCTAACCCGTGCTATATGCAGTAACCAATAACAACCTTTAATTGTTTTAGCTCGATTATGTTCTTTATCATCATTCCCTTCTCTTGGGGCCTTTTCTGGCTAGTCAAATAATGATTCACGCCAGTATTTAGTTCTTTCCGCTAGTGTTTAATTGCGTTTGAAAATAAACAATGGCAACATAATCTTTTCCTACAGTATATCCGGATACAACGTGCAACTGAGCGAATTTTCACTCTAGACACTGGGGGTTAAAACAGCAATAATTCCACACGAATGCTACGATTGGAATGCACATTTCAGTTTTATTTCAAGCACACATATCAGCAAGCACAAAATTTCATACGATATGACCCCGGATGTATACTCTATGCTTGGGCACACACAAACACATATAAATTTGTATATGCGCTATACCAAATAAATGTTGTACACAAAGATACACACTCAGATATAGAGGAGTGTTAAAGCAGTGACTTGACCCTGCTTTCCAGCTGTCTGGAATAGGCGTCCAGTCGAGCCGTGAGAGTCTCCAGGTGACCAAGACTCTCCTCTACTGAGTCCAACTTTCTGCTGACCACACACAGAGAGAGAGAGAGAAACAGGCGCATACACAGATAATAAGATAACCCCCCCCCCCACACACAGAGAGAATAAGAGAAACAGGCGCATACACAGAGAATATGATAAACCCCCCCCCACACACACAGAGAGAATAAGAGAAACACACACACACACACACACAGAGGGAATAAGAGAGAAACACTCACACACAGACGGACAATAAGAAACACACACACACAGAGAGGGGGAATAAGAGAGAAACACACACACACACACAGAGAGAGAGGGAGAATAAGAGAAAGATACACACAAAGACAGAGAGAGAGAGAAAAGAAAAAAAGATTCACACAGACGGACAATAAGAAACACACACACACAGAGAGAGAGAAAGAATAAGAGAGAAACACACACAGACGGACAATAAGAAACACACACACACATTCGTGTCAATATACCTGATACACAACGCACACACACCAAGCAAACACACATACGAAATGGGCATTGCAAATTGAACACACTGCCACTTTAAGCATGAAAATGTATTTGAGAAATTCCCCAAACGTGAATAATAACTATATAATCATCATGTTTACACTTCAAGATGAAAATATTTCACATGGCTGAGAGGTAAGCCCGGCTACGTACGACAAACACGGAGCAAGTGCGGCGTATTTGGCGTCGAGTTCGGCCAGAGAGGAATGTACTTGTTCTCCAAGCGAGCTCATGGCTGTATATTTCTCCTGTGTCAGTCGATTCATCTCGGCCAGAACAGCATAGTCATCCTGTCAAATACACATACAACAGATATACAACAGATACAGACACTACAGATACCACAGACACAGATACTACAGAGATACTACAGACACAGACACTACAGATACAACAAATATTACAGACACAGATACCACAGACACAGACACTACAGATACAACAGACACAGATACAACAGATATACAACAGATATACAACAGATACAGATACTACAGATACAACAGACACAGATACAACACATATTACAGACACAGATACTACAGACACAGACACTACAGATACAACAAATATTACAGACACAGATACAGACACTACAGACACAGACACTACAGACACAGACACTACAGACACAGACACTACAGACACAGACACTACAGATACAACAGAGATACTACAGACACAGACACTACAGATACAACAAATATTACAGACACAGATACTACAGACACAGATACAACAAATATTACAGACACAGATACTACAGATACCACAGATACAGACACTACAGATACAACAAATATTACAGACACAGATACTACAGATACAGACACTACAGATACCACAGACACAGATACTACAGATACAACAGACACAGATACAACAAATACTACAGACACAGATACAACAGAGATACTACAGACACAGATACAACAGAGATACTACAGACACAGATACAACAGACACAGATACAACAGATACAGATACAACAGACACAGATACCACAGACACAGATACTACAGATATACAACAGACACAGATACTACAGACACAGACACTGCAGATACAACAAATATTACAGACACAGATACTACAGATACAACAGACACAGATACTAGAGACACAAATACAACAGACACAGATAAAACAGACACAGATACAACAGACACAGATACTACAGACACAGATACTACAGACACAGATACTACAGATATACAACAGATACAGATACAACAGACACAGATACAATAAGTTATGCCCATTTTTCCATTATTAGCATTATTATTATTAACATCATTGAACAAGGTGAACGCAGAACGTTGCACAAATTGCACTTGACTGCAATCTCCATGCATCTTAAGACATTGTCATCTTGAGATTTGTCCGTAAAATATAATATATAAAATAAGATTCATTTTCCTGTAATCAATAATAATAATAAGAATAATTCTCTGGTGCAGTATGGTGAGAAAAAAACTCGAAACTGAAACGATTGCAACATTGGCTGCAACACAGACCAGCGTCATTTGCAGCTCGGATTGCAGGTAGTCCTCGATGGCGCCGAACAT
>OU696594.1:5572280-5582280 GCA_916048095.2 Sacculina carcini
AACTCGTTGTAACTAGTCTGTAAAGACCTCGTTCTTGTAGAACTAAACTTTAACTGGCTGTTTACAAATTTGTACAGTGTTTGGTAGCTTATTTGTGCGATTCTCCGCTTCTTAATAATGATGAGGCAACTCTTAATTGTCCACACAACAGCGTCTGAGAAATACAATAAATTGTTCAGTTATTTCACAAAAATTCAATGTCAAAAAGTCACTATAGAAATGAAAATAAACGAATTCTGATTGATAAAAACACACACACACACACACACATAGTTGTCCTGTTCTGTCCGACCTTTAATTCCCCACTCGATAACCCCTCCATTTACCCACCAGTGAGAAATTCTCAAAATAATTGCAATGCCGGATAAATATGTTGTTAATGATAGTCCAATGATTGTGTCAGTGGTGTCGTGTCAGTGATGTCGTGTCAGTGATGTCGTGTCAGTGATGTCGTGTCAGTGGTGTCGTGTCAGTGGTGTCGTGTCAGTGATGTCGTGTCAGTGGTGTCGTGTCAGTGATGTCGTGTCAGTGATGTCGTGTCAGTGATGTCGTGTCAGTACTGTCGTATCAGTGATGTCGTGTCAGTGATGTCGTGTCAGTGATGTCGTGTCAGTGATGTCGTGTCAGTGGTGTCGTGTCAGTGGTGTCGTGTCAGTGATGTCGTGTCAGTGGTCTCGTGTCATTGATGTCGTGTCAGTGGATCGTGTCAGTGATGTCGTGTCAGTGATGTCGTGTCATTGGTGTCGTGTCAGTGATGTCGTGTCAGTGATGTCTTGTCAGTGGATCGTGTCAGTGATGTCGTGTATTCTTGGCAATTATCATAAATTCTTCCGTTTACTTCTTCTTCGAGGGCTGCTCTCTTTATTTGTCTGTTGTGGCAATTATTGTCCAATTCTACACTCCTCTCTCTCCTTATTCCATTTCGGTTATTGTTCACTCTCACTTCTCAATCGTTTTGCTTTCATCTCTTTCCGCCCTCGTGTCTTTGTGTATGTGTGTGTGTCTGTATGTGTGTATGTGTATGCGTGTGTGTATGTGTGTGTCGGTGTGCGCGTGTGATGTTGTTGTTGTTGTGGACGACATCATTTGATCATCATCTCAATGATGATGATGGAGTTCTTCGAGATGTCTCAATTGCAGGAAGCACTTGACTTCCGGCATGCGCATGAAGGTGCAATAAAATTCCTTGCCGCTCACAATTCTACACATCTTCACAGTTATATATCTGTCATATTTCATGTCGCAATTCGGCTCCAATCAAATACTTTCGCGCAAATTTCCGACCGATTTCGACTAAGACAGTGGTCGGTAACCTTTGAGTAATTCCCTAGCGATAAGGAGTTCTTTTTTTAAGTGAAAACAAATCTTCAATGACTAAATTTGCCTCAAAATCAAGGAAAAAGAAACATCAGAATTGACTATATACCATCTGTTGTTTTCTAAATCTTTATGTCATCAACATTTGGAGTTTAGTTGAATTTAGGCTGAAAATTTAATATAATCCCTAAACCATGTCATTTCTGGTTAGAAACCTACAAGTAAACGCTTTGACTCTATCCCGGATTACGCTAAACATGTCAGATGGCAAATCTGTCCCTAACTAACTAGGTCGCTTCGTTCGCTAACATTAAGACATCAAGTCTGTATGTGGTGATGTGTGTGTGTGTGTGTCTGTGTGTGTGTGTGTGTGTGTGTGGTCCCTGGTATTATGTGGTATTAGGCTGTGCTGTGTTGTTGCGGTCGTGAAGTCTACCATTGTTTGGCGGTCGCTGTTTTAACAAGGGAAAAACCCTGCCACAAACCGCAGCACAGACCTTTGTCTTCATGTTTCCACTGTGCCTTGTTGTCCTTACATCTCGACTTTCATTATTATCCATATTAGCGCACAAAATCGACTGAGTGACGCAGGGAAAGTACAGGCACTAAATACTGCATCATTCAGCTCATACGCACTCTGCACATGGAAAATATGGGAAGCTATAAAATAGAGAGAAGGAATTCGACACATAAAAAACAAAAATATATTTAGTCTAATCCTATGTTGATTCATTACGAGTAATATCTAGCAAAACGAGGAATGAAGGGAATGTAAACCGATTTTCTGGGTTTTTCCAGTCACGGAGTAATTCTGGAGTAGTATTTTACTCCATAACTGTGTGTGTGTTTGTGTGTAGGTGGGTGTGTGTGGGTGCATGTTTGCGCGGTGTAATGCGACCCACTACCACCGGGCTGCGATTATTATGCTGCCGTATTGGGGTGCAGTTTTCTCGGCGTCCCTCGACAACAACGCTTAATCACGCCGCGCGCCACCATCGCACGTGCGTCCTCCTCCTCCTCGAATAATCACCATCAGCTGTTGTTAATTTATGCAGATTGGACGGCCCAATTGACGTGTGTGTATGTGTGTGTGTGTGTGTGTGTGTGTTTGCCTGGCAAAGTCTGTTTATGGCTCACCTCCAATATGCCCTTTGCCCCAGCTCTTCGCGTCCTCTTCTCTTCCTTCGATCCAGCGATCACGTACTCGAAATGCCGCACGCCTCACGAGGACAAATCCGCCTCCAGAAGCTCGAGCGCGCTGCCTCTAGGAGATCGCGTCAATATAATTAACAGCGCCAACCGTCAACAGGACTGTAGTGACCAGTAGCAAGGTGCGTCGCTTTCTCTGATATCCTCATCAAACTCGTCATCATCCAGTTTGGCTCCGAGCCAACTTAATTTTTTAGCCGAGTTGAGACTTTGACGACAATCTTCGACTGAAGTGTGTTTCAGTGTCTTTTGGTTATTGAACAAGGAAAAAGAAAATGTTGCTCCCTGCATAAGATTGTCACTTGAATAAGCATTAAGAAGCCCTCAGACGTATTCTGTTCAGCCTCTATGTATTATTAAAATTGAAATATTCATCTCAGTTTCGTAATAAATAAATGGTGTTTTTCTGATTAATTTTTTCCCTTTCGTGACCTAGTGAACTTTTGGAAAAAAATAGAAATTTCGCAAGACAGTTGATGATTCAAGAAGTGGAAAGGAGGGAAAGTGATTAAGAACCTGTGATCTCAGCTCTTCTCACTGCACAATACTTACTTGACATCTTCTGGAGTCAATTTGAGTTAGGCATTTGAGGAAAAGTGTCTTTGAGCTCCTTTTGGAGTCGACGAAGGGCACACATTTGGATATTGATCGGCATTTGAGAGAGATAGAGAGATAGAGAGACACACACAGGAAGAGATAATTGACCACAGCAAGTGTTCCTTATCACGACCATATCCTCGTGTCTGGTCCTGTTCGCAAACACACACACACACCCATGCATCCAGACGTACATACTGGCTGACATCGAGAGAAGAGCAGACAAGAGCACCGTTTACGGACAGAAATGATTGCCGATGTACGGTGTATCGGTGGCGATCTCGCGGTGAACACGTCGAATTCCATAGCTAGGAAGAGCCGGTGGTGAACTGACGAATTCATAACAGACCACCCGTCGGACGCGGTTCGGTTAATTTAATTACGTCCACTCTCCACCAGCGGCGCCCAATAGGTGTTCAATGGAGAACGCACAGCAAGGCATGAGAAATGAGGTGTTTAGGCAGTCGTAGCGACAAAGAGAGCAAGGGACAGTATGAGGATTAGAAGAAGGGAAACAGAAAGAAGACAGAAAATAGGTGAGGTGTGTTGGATACCTTGTAGTCACATATTGGACGCGGAAAATGCACAGCGGGACGCGACAAAGCACCCGGTAACACCTTATCTTATCACCTCAGACCACAAAGGCGATTCCAGGCTGAACCATGAGCGGGCACAGCCGTCTAACAGATATAACACAAAGCTCATTACACGACCAAATTTGGGACAAAACATTATGCCAAATTATATGATTTCAGAGCGACTGTAAGATATCCCAATTTAGTTTCTGGTTTAGAAGAGAATCGTCGCTAAAAAGGTAATTTGACGCTAATATTTGAAGAAGTTGCTTCTCTCGCCGATGAAGAGTTGTGTTCCCGTTCCTTTCTCGGTTTTCCTTTCGTCGTCGTCTCGTTATCCTGTTAGCAAAACGGCTGGGGTGACCGTCGTACTCATCGGGGTGCCTCCTAAGCTCGAGGACATCAACACCCCTGCCGGATGAAGACATCTTCCTGCCATTGGCACGTGTCTGTTTGTATGTCCGTGTGTGGGTGTGTGGGTGTTTGTATCATCTCGATGGTGCAGCCCTGTCGCCGGGCACACACGCGGGGCTTCACAGGTAGCAGGTCATTAGCGGTGTTCACCATCGTCCACACGCTCTTGACCCATATTCTCCGACACACACACACACACACACACACGTGTGGGTCGCGGTAGCAGAACAAGGAAGGAGCATAGGATGATGGGAAGAGGAGCAGGGAAGGCAGAGTGAGTAGAGGATGATTGGAAGATAGCAGCGTGGCTGATGAGCTCCGTGTTGATGCTACAAATAGCTCTCTACTTAACGTTTGACGCAAAAATTACGAAAAGTACCCGCTTATGATACTCGAACGCATAAACTCATATACAAAGTAGGAAAGAGGGATATACAGATGAAACTTAATAAAGATAATAAAAAAGAGAATTCAGAGAGATATAGAGAAACATTGCTTTCCAACTAGAGGCATAATGGAATGGTACACGATTCCGACATCCATCTTGACTGAAAACACCATGAAACTTTTTTTAAGTTAATTAAACACAACTAGAAGGCAAGGAAGACGAGTTTTAGACTCATTCCTGCATAAAAACAACTCGGTGAGAACACACACACACACACACACACACACACACACACACACACACACACACACACACACTTAGACGTTCTACTCAACCATCGGTAGATAACGAAGATAAGCTTATAAACCGACAAGATAAACTTCATGAAACCCTCAAGCCGACGACGCAAAAACGAAATTCTTCCGGGAGTAAAGCAACCGCTCTGTCCTTCATTTATATTTTTTAATTTCAAATTATCTTGCAGTTATGAATTTGATCGGATTCAGAGCCGTAGCAAGCCTTCTCCTGAACCCCCGGGCCAGAGGAAGGTCCCGAGTGTTGAGGACCTCGTTGCCACACGCATGATACTAAAATTTATCATAAAGTATCATAAGGACCAAGGGGCTGTTCGTAACTGCATTTTTCCAAAGTCGGACCTCTATTATAACGGTGCTTTACTTATAGTGGGGGTCACAAATATTATCTTCGGTAGGGTCCCCTAAGACCTCACATCGGCTATGCGATGGTATCTGCACATGTGTGTGTGTGTGTGTGTGTGTGTGTGTGTGTGTGTGTGTGTGTGTGTGTGTCTGTGGAATAGTTGTGCAGATGGCAAAAGCGTAAGGCAGCGGATGGGTGTGTATGTCTGTCTGCCATCACAGCCACCTGGCTTTGATTAAGGGAAATATAATCGCACGTGATGTGATGTGATTTCGTCAATGTTCACGTCACATCACGTCGCTGAAGTAGCTTACGATTATATATATATATATATATATACATCTCTCACTTTTGAAAATTTTGAAAATTCTGAAAAATTGTAAAATTCTGAAAATTTTGAAAATTCTAAAAATTGTGAAAATTCTGAAAAAATTTCACAATTTTGAAAAATGGAGTAATATCTTGTATTTTTCTTTCTCATACATGAATTTATATATATATATATACAATTATCACAGAGAAATGTGTATGTAGAGTGTGTTTGTATGTGTGAGTGTAGATATTTATTAATTATTCCACATTAGTGTGTTAAAATTGTATTAATAATCATGTACATCTCATTCGAGGTCATGGACGACTCTGAAAATGAAATGTGTGTATTTGATGGGGAGGGGCAGCATACTCTCCCTTCATCCCCACGCCGGTTAGGTTTTTGCTAGGGTAATTTGAAGCTGGATTCACACTTTCACAAAAATTTGAGCGACAGACGCCAGCTCAATAACGGAGTGAGCCGGCTCCGTTGATGTCTCTTGATGGAGCACTTTTGGGAGATGACGCCACGGATCTGGTCCACGTTGCCATGACAACCGCACAGAATCCGACGTCAGAAACATCACACACACACACACATACACACATACATGCTGTAATAACAACAACGAAAGCGTAGAGAGTGAAATAGTGAAATTTTCGGGACAAATTTTCTGCTGAAGTAACATCAATGACTGTGGAAAAGTTGTTTGGCGGTTGACGTTCTTTGAAAGGTCGCAATTTTGCGGTTCTGTTGGAGCAGATCAACCGTGTTATCAGTGTTTGTCAATTGAAGCAGTGAAACACCAGACGCTTTCCTCATCTGCCTTGATGTCGTGTCAAATTTGAATTCACCAAGTTAGCGATGTGTCCTGGAAATCATCCGGATTGTGCAGCTTGATAAAACAGAGCTGGATAACAACATGAACTCAAGAGTAGCACGGAAAATTCTCCACTTCATCCACACCTTACGTAGACGTTCTGGAAGCAGTTCTATTGCCTAGAATAACAGCCAGGCTGGACAGATGTAATCCTTCAGGGAAGAACTTGGTTTACACGCTGCCCCATTTACGCTACAGACCCAGGCCCAGTTGTAATTCCACACCGAAACCAATTCGCCGACGAGATTAGACCGACGAAAAACAAGAGGGACGCCAACTGGATCGGCGTGTGAAGGCTTCGTCTCTTCCACAACGACTGGCTTCTGTTTTCTGAGCGCCAGTACTCAAGATCTTGGCGCAACAAGGGTGGAGTGTTTCGTGGAGGGTTCCTAGTTCCTCACGATCTTGACGGGTTCGAGTGGCCAGAGAGGGGTGGTCGGCTCTTTCACTCGCCAACGACCGTGAAAACACAGTGTGTCCGCTCCTTGCTCAGTGCAATTGGCCGTTGATTCTGGGTCAATGGGCCGCTAGTGGTGATGATGGTGGCATTGTTGGTGGCGCCGGGGTATTTGGAGGAATAGAGCTGCCGAGCCGGGCGTAATTACCCGACTCCGCCCACCGCGTCAATTGCATTCGACATGAAACAACACCGACACACACACACACACACACAAACAGACACACACACACGTACACGCTCCTATGCCACCACCACAGCGACTACCTCCAGCAGGGCAATAAAAAGCGCGGTGGCCAGTGAAGACAGCAGTCGCGCGTCGCAGAGGAGTGTCCTGTTTCCACAAACAAGTCGGACTAGAAAATAAGCAGAAAACAATTAGGAAACCTCTCTGTGTGCGCCTCTGTCTGTCTGTCTGTCTGTCTGTCTGTGTGTCTGTCTGTTGGCCTGTCTGTCTTGGGCGATTCCTAGCTGAGAATGGGCAGCCGTCCGTCGGAAATGAAGATAGAATGTAGGTGATGTGTGTGTGTGTGTGTGTGTGTGTGTGAGTGTGTGTGACTGTTGCACTATGTGGTGAGAACATTGTCTGAACAATCATCGCTTCCGTGTCTGTGTATCTGCATACACTCATACATACCTACACACACACACACACACACACACACACACACACACACACACACACACACACACACACACACACACACACTAACACACACACACACACTCATTCATGCAATTACGATTTCGGATCATTATATAATAAGAAATAACAACAATTATTATTTAGTATTCTTATAATTAAAAATAAGAAAATTTATGTATTATTATTTAATGACCAATAAATATCAAAAAAATAGTTTTCCGTATGTTTTGACACTTTGAAATTTTACACACATTTTCATCAGTTATCAAAAGAATATTAATGGAAGTTTTGTCACGAGAAATTGAAATTTGGACAGCAAAAAACAACCAGCTTTAAAAAACAACAAAACGTAACTCAAACCAGAAACCTATTAAACATAACAAAATTATAAAAATAATACGATAAAATAAATCATTGGTATATATATAGACAAGCAATTTAGCATATCCTAGAAATTCTGTCTAACTAACAGATATAAATTACATTCAATTAAACATATGATGGTTTTCTGAGAGTATTTTGAGAGAAAAAAAACAATTGTATTTATTTCTGTATGTGACTGAAGGAAACTTTTGGGAAGAATAAACTTCAAGGCCCAATCCAGTAGTCGATTGTAAACACGCCCCAAATGTGTATGTGTGAGTGTATGTATGTGTGTGTGTGTGTGTGTGTGTGTGTGTGTGTGTGTGTGTGTGTCTGTGTGAAGGTGTGTGAGTGCCGAAATTAAGTGTTCACATAGGAGACGAGCAGAAGAGAGCCCATATAACACACCCCAATGGTTGTAAAACACTTGAGTTTTCGCTCAGTCGCTAATCTCTTTCTTCTCACGTCTTTCGTTCGTCTCTAATTCTATCCCATCTATGTGTAACACCGTCAAATGGTAGTTGTCCGGGGGTGTCAAATATACACACAAGATATTACCATTAATTTTCTGAAAATCAGTAGAAACTTTTGTAAATTTTTGTAAATAATTATATTTTAAATGTTATAAAGATGTAGATATTTACATGTATATATACATAGATACACACACACACACACACACACACACACACACACACACACACACACACACACACACACACACACACACACACACACACACATACAGACGCAAATACACCCTCATACACACATACACACATAGACGCTAACATACAAACACACACACAGACACACACAAACACACACAAATACACGATGCAACATGATACACTTATACAGACGTGTGTGTGTGTGTGTGTGTGTAATCAGCTTTGCTTCTGCTCCACAAACACCACCAGAAACATGGTGTCGGAGAAACATGGTGCTGCTTTTCCGACACGACAACTGGTGTTAATCTGTGTGTTTGTCTGCTTGCACGTTTATGGTGGTAACACGTCCGTTTGTATGCGCGTCCGCTGTGAGTGTGTGTGTGTGTGTGTATGTCAACACGCGTGCTTGCGCATGGTATGCGTGCCAATGTGTATGTGTATGTGTGTGTGTGTGTGTGTCTTTTAGGTTTGTAGATGATATATATATATATATATATATATATATATATATATATTGGTGTTTGTATATTTCATTATTATATAAATTTGATATTAACATTTTAATATTATACTTATTGTTATTCTATTCTACTTTTTACGTGTGTTTATGTGTGCATCTGGATGTGTATATGTGTCAATTTGTCAATTTTGTCAATTTGTCAATTTGATGTCTATGTACACATATAAAATTTGTCTATGTGCGTGTATGTATGTATGTATGTATATGTGTGTGTATGTGTATGTGCGTGTATGTGTGTGTATGTGTGTTTGCAATATTATGCAATCAATAAGCGATTATCTAAAGAATAAACGTTAGTGAATGATGCATTTTTTCGGAGACTTCAATGAAGAACAAGAAAATAACACCAAAAATTCAACGCGTCACAAGAAACTATCACCAAGGAATTTTATAAGGGTTGTATTATCTTCGAAGTTTTCCTTATGTTATCTTAGATAAGCAATTCTTAACCGAGGCTGCTCACAATCCTAGGGGGTGCAAATCTTGTTCCTAAGAGATGCAATAATTTATGGGAACAATTAAACAAAATATATATTTTCATCTACGCTTTTGTATTTTTCATGGAAAAGTCCTTTTGCTTTATCTTCTTAAAGAAACGGTAAGATGTATGAATGAATAATTAATATAAGATGTTTTGTTATTATGTTTTTTTGTTTTCCTTTTTTCAGAAACATTGTTTGAAATATAATGCTGCTGATAATTGTGTGTTTTTATAACTAAGAAAGATACAAATACCTGTATGGTGTCGATTCTGGAAGAGCTTCAGAACACACATCGTTTTGCGGGCATGCACAAAAGATGTGATTTCTTCAGCTACAAATGGAACGTTCGCGGATAGTTTGTGCCCTTTGAAGAGGCCTAAATGCGGGTTTAATACGACACTCGACAATGCACAGTGTCACTTACGACGACAATATTTCATTTAGACACTGACACTCTCCCAGCGTGGACTCCGCCCACTTTTGTTGGCTCAGCCAATCAGCGTCGACCGCC
>OU696594.1:5587280-5592280 GCA_916048095.2 Sacculina carcini
TAGCAAAAAACTAAGCTTCACCCTTTATGCAGATGATACAAATGCAATTTTGGCTAATAATAATATTGAGGATTTACATAGAGAAATTCAAGAAGAATTAAAGCAGGTACATGAATGGATATTACATAATCACTTGAAACTAAATACCAAAAAATCTAACTTTATATTGTTCCAAAACAGGTCAAGACAGCACACGTTTCCGAATGTTTATCTAAACGATCAAAAAATGGATAGAGTTGGAAAAACAAAATTCCTCGGCGTTATTATCGACGAAAATATAAATTGGAAAGACCATATTGAGCATGTATTTGGCAAAATTTCTAAAATTTGTGGTGTTTTATATAAAGTAAGATACCAGTTAACGACAGAAGCCTTAATTAGTATCTACTATACTCTTATATATCCTCATCTAATATATTGTAGCGCTAATTGGTCTTGCACATGGCCTTCCTTCCTTCTTAGAATCAAACTTATCCAAAACCGAGTTTTACGATGCATTGCTCACAAAAATAAATTCGGATCTATCAGCGATATTTACCAAAATTTAAAAATTCAACAATTCCACACAATTCGAAACAAATTCTTGATCATACTCATCAGTAAAAATCTCAAATGCAAAAACCGTAAACACAACATATTCACTCGGGAAAGCACTGTAATTAGTACACGAAGTAGTTATAATTTAACTCCACCAAGATTTCGAACAATGTTATTCAAGTACAGTATTCTGTATTACGGGCCTCAGTTGTGGAATGGTTTACCGATGTCTGTGAAGGAATTGTTATATATTGAGAGCGACGTGGAGAAAATAAAACAAGCTATAAATGCTTATTATAAAAATTTACCGACTTAACTCAGGTCAAAAGTTGCATGATGTAGTTTTGTTTTGCTATCAATTGTTACGTATTCGTGAATTTATGAATAAATATGAATCTTGGAAAGAGAATAGATATGTATGAATGTGTTTATGCATGAGGTATTGGTATGTTGTGTGTATATCTGTATCTTTATGTGTTTGCTTCCAAAATATTTGTCTGTTTGCGCATTGTGTGTATGTGTGGGTATGTGTATCAAATGCGCGTATGTAATTGAATACGTGTTAGGTGTTGTATGGTCATATGTACGGAGACGAGTATGGGAGTTGTATACGCGTGCACTTTGTTTGCATATAGCCGTATGTTTGCGTATTGTTTCATGTGTATATGTGTATGAGAATATGTGTACGAATATGTATGGTAGACTGTGGTAGGTATGGTTATATGTTTGTTGTGTATCATTGTATATGAATAGTGTTTATATGTGATCGCGCGCGCATGAGTGTGCATGTATGTACTTGTGTATAAATAACCTGGTTTGATAGCATTATTTCCACCTGTACAAGTGAAATATAAGCCTGTCTATGAGCATTAGCTCGACGGGTCTTTTGCCAATTGTGATATTTATTGTTTGAACATTGTATATTTGTGTGTGGCAATACATGGTTAAATACAAATACAAATACAGTGGGTGTGTGGAGATGCCTGGTGTGAGATTTGTGTATGTGTGTGTGTGTGTGTGTGTGTGTGTGTGTGTGTTGGATGTTTAGAACGGTTATAATTTTGTGTATTGGTTCTCACGGGTATCTCGTGTGCCCAAAGGCGGATTTAAGTCCCTAGGAAAACCCCTCAGATAACCCAATTCCTTACTTGATAGCAAAAAGTTTAAAGTGTGGATTTTTTTGCACAAATTAATGTCTGTTTGTGGTTAAAATTTTAAATTTTAAATATAATATTTACTCCTGATAATTATACAATTTCACCAGAAGATCAATAAAACACATATATAGTATGTCATATGTATAAATACATTGAATTGTGTCATATTTTGTCGTATTTCATATAGTATATATTGGGTTATATGTTATCTACATTTCATCACGTTATATTTCTTGAAAAA
This sequence comes from Sacculina carcini, assembly GCA_916048095.2. NCBI lineage: Eukaryota > Metazoa > Arthropoda > Thecostraca > Sacculinidae > Sacculina > Sacculina carcini. Next base: position 5,589,216 of record OU696594.1, read on the forward strand.
CTGTGTGTGAGTGTGTTTGTGTACTTACGGTTAGGTGTGTGTGTGTGTGTATGTGTGTGTATGTGTGCGTATGTGTGTGTGTTTATGTGTGTGTTTGTAAAGTGTACATGTAGAATATGAGTGTACAACCTATAGAGAGAATGTATAATGGGTCACATTATATGATGGGAGAAAGTGAACAGGTATCAGATAAAAACGGAAGCTTTCAGACAAATCTGGACAGTGCATATCATGAGCCAAATTTTGACACGTGGAATTAACAGTGTTGCCAATTTGCCAAGCGAAATTTCTGCTTCATCTGCCCATCAGAACAGATTTGACCGCAGCATCCAATCTTGCGGTTATGAAAATTATTCTAGAGGTTATATCCTCGAGTGGTGGCAATGTCAGTAGCGACCCAGATACCAATTGTGGTAATTGTGGTAACGCTGATCTGTTGACGCCTTACCACCACAATTACCACCACAATTACCACCACAATTGTAGTCGATGCTTCTGTGGTGACAGTTCAGGTTCGTTAGATGAATATTAAGTGAGATAAGTTTGCTTGGGCGTGTATGAGATATTTAGCGAACAAGTTTTAAATTATTTAAGAAAATTTTTGGCTCAGGAAGATTTCTCAACGCTAAATTGATATTTTTTGGCTAAATTATATCTTGTCACCTATATTCTTCGAAATTATATGTGATATATTTGAAAAACGAAAATTCAATAGAAAGCCAAAATATTTATAGTTAGTCAGAAATAACTTAATTCTTCCTAAATTAAGTTTATTGAAAAAAAATTATTAAAAAATCAAACATGTAATTATATTGTTTTTGATGTGACCTTGAATTTTCCACTTTATAGCTTAGCGGAACTCTCAATACACTAACACACTAACACACACACACACACACAAACACACACACACTAACACACACACACACTTACTAACACACACACACACACACACCCACACAGAGACACTAACTCTCACACACTAACACTCACACTAACACTCACATACACACAAACATACACACACTAACAACACACGCATACACGCATATACACATATATACAGTATACACGTACATGTGTGTTTGTGTTAGTGTGTTAGTGTGTTAGCGTGTGAGTGTGTGTTAGTGTGTGAGTGTGTGAGTGTGTGAGTGTGTTAGTGTGTGAGTGTGTGTTAGCGTGTGAGTGTGTTAGCGTGTGTGAGTGTGTGAGTGTGTGAGTGTGTGTGTTTGTGTGTGTGTGAGTGTGTGTTAGCGTGTGAGTGTGTGAGTGTGTGAGTGTGTTAGTGTGTGTGTGTGTTAGCGTGTGAGTGTGTTAGCGTGTGTGTGTGTGTGTTAGTGTGTGTGTGTGTGTGTGTGTGTGGGTGTGATTTTTTCACTCAAGTGTCGGGAGCCACGCGTGCACATTCCGCTGTCGTTTGCGCGCTCACAAAAATGCCGCGCAAAAAGCGCGCCAACGGCCTTTACGAATAGATCGGAGGGGGGAGGGCAAGTGGGGGAGGGCAAATGGGGGAGGGGCATAGCAGCAGCAGGACAGCGAAACAAGAAGAAAAAAAAAAAAAAAATCCAATAACAGCGTGAGATGGACGGAAGCGACCAAAGAAGTTTGTCTGTACTACACGATGAACCAGCCCTTATGCATGTATGTGTGTATGTGTGTGTGTGTGTGTATGTGTGTGTGTGTGTGTATGTGTGTGTGTGTGTGTGTGTGTGTGTGTTAGTGTGTTAGCTAAATTTCGAGCCCTCACTGAGTCAAGGTCGTTGAGTGAAATTGCACTCACACATACACACACACACATACACACACACACATACACACACACACACACACACACACACACACACACACGCTAGTATGTTGGTGTGTCAGTGCTGAGTAGACCAGAATCTTTAATTGCTACGTAAGTTTAATTGTGGCCAGTTTAATGACAGATGCACGAATCGGCTACGTCTTTGAACGTTTTCACACAGCCAAACATACATACACACACACATACATACATACACACACATATACACACACGTATACGTGCATATATATACTCACATACATATACATATAGATCGTATGCATTTCTGTTTGTGTGTCCAAAAAATACGTAATTGACTGTCGCCCAAATGATTTTTATGTAACTGTTTGTTGCTTAAGTCTCAATAACGGACAGGTTTCACTGCAATTGTATTCGGTTTTATTGTTGTTTGCGCATGTTTTGACTCTGTGTGTCTTATGATCTTGCTTTTGTTCGTATTTTGTTCCGTCTTTGCTGTTAATTTTTGTGTTTTGCACCGTTTGTTGTTAAATGTGCTATGATAAATACATATTTCTGTTTTTTTTGCTGTGCTTTTTGGGAAATCATAATTCGCTGGCGGTAAACGTAAGGATGAAATATACCAGTGGAATACACACAAACACACATACATCTTCATTCAGTACACACGGTTTAATCAACCAATAACCGCGGATACTTATGCACTTTGTCGGAAAGTTATACAAGCGTAATCCTGCATGTTTGACCAATCGAGCGGTTAATACGACACAGCAAACCATCGCCGCTTCGAATAACTCACCTAGCATAGGCGAAGGAAGGAGAAATTTTCCAGCGGAGAATAAAGAACAGATATTTGTCTAACGTGCATAAGAACCTCGAGAAAGTATGTATGTAAAGTATACCTCGAAAAAAACTCTATTTGGAGTATTTATCGATCATTTACTTGAATAAGTATTGGTCCAGCTTTAGCTCAATGTTTGTAGAAAAATATTGTCTCGGTTGAGGCAAGTTCCTATTTTTCCCAGACTGTACACGCTCCTGTCAGCTAGCATCAAGGCTATTTTGAGCTGTGTTTTTTCGACAAGTCTCTCTCGGCGTTGATCGTATCAGATCAGACGAACATGATCATCTGTTGAGGCCGCCAATTTCCTGGCGCCTTCAATTGTCTCGCTGGTGGGACGCGTCTATGGGACGATTCCCCTGTAGAAAACAATTTCTGATAAAAAACACTGGTTCCCATGGCTTTCTTATATTTGTTCCTTTTTCCCCCCTATTCCAACTAGTTTTCCTCTATAAA
>OU696594.1:5597280-5612280 GCA_916048095.2 Sacculina carcini
ATAATTTAACTCCTACTTCATAATATTACTCATGAATTAAATTATTAGAAAACAGAGATAATGATTCATAAACAATTAAAATGTATTGCCAAAATCCTCACAAATGCAGGTTTGATGGGTAATTTATTTGAAAAATTACACAAATATTCATGACACGTCGAAATTATATCTAATATGCCAATTGAGGCGAAGTTAATTTTATCATCTCTACCCAAATAAGCACAAAAAACTTTTAGAAATAGTCGAAAATAGAGTAATTAATATATAGATAACGGTATTCAAACGGTAGTTGGAATCGGTACTCAGTAGAGTATAGCCAATACACCTACCGTCACATGTCATTTTAACATCACTTAGGAATTTCTGCTCTCTTTTATGTTGCTTTGTTGATTAATGATTCGATTGGTGAGTTTTTGAGTGATTCTCAGTGTTTATTTGTGGTTTTTTTATATTCATAATAATTTATATTCTATTCATATATGCGGTCCGATGCGACTTGCTCATATCTCACAGTACTATCTCAACAAATACACAAACATTATTTAATTGCCGATGACAGGTGAAATATTGATAAAACGGTGGATATATTATGATAATATGGCGTTGCACAAATGCAATGCAACATCTCGCTGCTTCTGTGCTGTCGTCGCTATTAATAAGCGCTATTTCCAACAGGCTTTTTCGACTTGTATTTGTGTTATTATCGTGTTATTTGTGGTTTGGTTGTATTTTTGTTATTATCGTTCAAGTTTATATGGGCTAATAAACTTTCAAGCTTCCAACAGCCTATCATTGTCTGTGTGTGTGATATTTCATTGAGTTTTTCGTGTCAATACAATACAATATATATATATATATATATACCGTGACGTCAAACTCAACCGAACTTGCACGAAATGTGGAGCAGCTAATTACATGCTCTTTACAAACAATTACATGGGTAATTGGAACTCTGAACATAATTATGATCAATGAAGTTTATCATTTATTATTGGTAATCCGGGTGTGGAGTCTTTGTATATTGTTTTAGTCTAGTCCGATAGTATTTCACTGGGAAAATTATAACAATTTCTTTTTAAACTAAATTTTTATAGCATTGTATCTGACTTATAAATTGTATTTGAGTGTCATTTATTCGCAAATATTTTTTCCAAATTTCCCGCTAACCGTGTATATTTATGGCGTGGTAGAAATTGTGAATTAATAAAAAAACAGAAGCGGATTGCGTGACAAAGCTGGTGCGTGATAGCACCGGGCTCCTCCGTTTTCACGTAAATTAAATCATTCCTCTCGTCTTCTCACGTGCGAGCGCCTGTGTGTATGTCTGTCTGTCTGCCTGTCTGTGTGTGTGTGTGTGTGTATGTGCATGTAACGGTGTGCACACGCAGACATACACACAGGCGCTTGTGATGGCTCGTGACACACGCTGTGTGTGTGTGTGTGTGTGTGTGTGTGTGTGTGTGTGTGTGTGTGTGTGTGTGTGTGTGTGTGTGTGTGTGTGTGTGTGTGTATGTGAGTTTCCTAGTGGAAATTTAAGGACAATTAGTATTATTCGGCCCACACACATACACACGCATACACACACTCATACATACACACACACGCATACACACACTGACACACACTAACACACTAACACACACATACACACACTCATACACTAACATACACACACACTAACACACACACACTAACACACTCATACACACTAACACACTCACACACACACACACACACACATACACACACTAACACACACTAACACACTCATAAACACACACACACACTCATACACACACACTAACACTAACACACACACATACACACACTAACACACACTGACACACACTAACACACTCATACACACTCATAAACACACACACACACTCATACACACACACTAACACTAACACACACACATACACACACTAACACACACTGACACACACTAACACACATACACACAGACACACACACATACACATACTCATACATACACACACTCATACACACACACACACACATACACACACTCATACATACACACACTAACACACTCACACACACTAACACACACTAACACTAACACACAGACACACACACACTAACACACACACACACACACATACACACACGTGTAGGATGGCAGGTAATTTGATTAAGACAAATTAGTTGGTTCATTCAGTGAGGTGAGAAATGCAATAATGTCACGAGATTAGAGAGAGAAATATTCATAGGAAAATATCGCTCCATCCAGTGGTTTTCAACTGTTGTTTTGTTGCTTCTTTGTTATGAATATTATATTCTGTAAGAATTTTTATTGAACAAGGAACGAGATATTTTTCTGTTGAACTGAAAGAAAACGTATATAACGTATATATTTTTAATTATATTGCTAAATTACGCTCATTCAAAGAGTGTTTTAATTATAATTTTGAAATTTCCCCGTCCTGGCTGAATTTTTAGCCTCAGAATAATAAATATACTATTTTTAAAGGTCTAATTTCCACATTAAACCACTAAAGTAGCAATTTTTGACATTTTCACAATTTCAAAATTTACATATTTACTGTTTTTTTCAACTGTATTTTATGTGTTTTTTCCCGGCTAATTACTGGTAAATTTAATTCACACTTGAAACGGCACCGAAGTTACACTCATTAAGCCCCACGGTGAAAATGAACTTGATCCGCCCCTGCGTGTATTTATTACACGTCTATTGCTGAAAGACCCCGGGCCTTACAAGCACGTGCCATTGAATATAGCACGGGCGGCGTCAGGTCTGGTTACAAAGTGGAGCTAAAATCAGCCGAGGAAAAAATCCAATATTTTGTTTATTTGTTTGATTAAAAATTCTACCCAACTTGGGTTTTAAATACCCAACTGTAGGCTGTGCTGGACCCTATGACATACCCCGATGAAATCTGTGTATCACTTGATTTGACCACAACCAATCAACACACACACACGGACATACACACACACACACGCACATACATACGCATATGTAGTGCACAGACGGCAAAAACTTCGATTAACCTGTCTATTGCGGTTTATAGCCCAGCTACCGACACACACACACACACACACACACACACACATACACACACACATACACACATGCATACATACACACACACGTGTGTGTGCAAGCTTAAAATCGCACACTAATGAGTAGAATCTTTGTTAATGATTGTGTGTGTGTGTGTGTGGTCTGCTGCTAAGGTAGTTTTCCCCGTGTATAATATATGTGTTGTGTGGGGAAACTTTGCATATTATGTGTGTGTGTGTGTTTGTGTGTGTGTGTGTGTGTGTAATCTATACACACACTTTCATTCAACACAATACCCAGATATTAATAGTGTGAAAATTTGTGTAATTCACTGGGTGAGACTTGGTTAATTGCTTGGGTAAATGTGTAATCAACCTAGTAAATGGTAATTTGGGTAAGCTGGTGATAGCTCGGTAAATTGGGTAAATCTGGGTAATAAACTTGGGTAAATGTTAACTTGGGTAAATCTGGGTAATACATTTGGGTAAATGCTAACTTGGGTAATGGGTAATAAACTTTGGTAAATCTGGGTAATAAACTTTGTGAATCTGGGTAATAAACTCGGGTAAATCTGGGTAATAAACTTGGGTAAATGCTAACTTGGGTAAATGTTTGTTTAGTATTATTTGACAAAATTATTTGTAATATTTGACAAACTCCAGTAAATAATTTGGGTGAATTGGTAGGAAATTTGGGTAAGTGACATGAACATATCAGTTGGGTGACAGACAAACGTGGGTGAATGGGTAACCGGGGTAATCATACTGGGATTCATATGAATTCTTGGGCATCTATTTATTCCCTTGCAAAAATCCCAGCCAACATATGCTGAACGGCGTTGCATACAGCTATATCTATAATTACGCGATTAATTGCACCATTCATATTCAGCCGTCATATTCGCGTGTATAATCGCCTCTCGAGAGAAGACTGCAATCTTTGCTCAAGGCTAACTCCTGCTCCGTGTGTGTATGCGTGTCTGTGTGTGTGTGTGTGTGTGTGTGTGTGTGTCTGCTTTTGCCATACAGCTAGACGCTAGTCGGAGAAGAAGGGGAGAAAAAGTTGAAATGGGGAAAAATAGCGTTGGTGTCGGAAGTTGATGTGTGTGTCCTTGGGGACGCGTGTCTGTATGTCCGTCTGTCTGCGTGTCTGTCGGTCTATGGGTGTGTGTATGTGTGTGTGTGTGTGTTAGTGTGTGTGTGTGTGTTGCTCCTGATTTGAATGGACTGAGAATAGTGTGGCATATGTGCGTATTATCTGCTAATGTACTAATGTCACGCACACACACACTAACACACACACATACTAACACAAACACACTAGCACACACACACACACACACTAACACACACACATACTAACACAAACACACTAGGACACACGCACACACACACAGTAACACACTAACATTAACACTAACACACACACAAACTAACATAAACACACTAGCACACACACACAGTAACACACACACACACACAGTAACACACTAACATTAACACTAACACACACACATACTAACACAAACACACTAGGACACACACACACACAGTAACACACTAACACTAACACACACACACACACATACTAACACAAACACACTAGCACACACACACACACAGTAACACACTGACATTAACACTAACACACACACATACTAACACAAACACACTAGCACACACACACACAGTAACACACACACACAGTAACACACTAACATTAACACTAACACACACACATACTAACACAAACACACTAGCACACATACACACACACAGTAACACACTAACATTAACACTAACACACACACACACACATACTAACACAAACACACTAGCACACACACACAGTAACACACACACACACACACACACACAGTAACACTAACACACACACACTAACACACATACACACACTAACACACACTAACACACATACACACACACACACAGTAACACACAAACACTAACACACACACACACACATGTTGTAAAAATGCTGAAATGTTGAATGTCTGACAGTTTTTGTCTGTCTACTTTTTTACTTCTCTCTCTAGCAAGTGAGATGTTATATCAGTTGTTAGCTGAGATTGTTTCTGTGTGTGTGTGTGTGTATGTGTGTGTATGTGTGTGTATGTATGCTTTACTGTGTGTGTGTGTGATTGTCTGTGTATCAATCAATCAATGTTTAATTGCAATCGCTGGGTACGTACTTTTCATTGCAATATATACATGTGTGTGTGTGTGTGTCTTGTATGTGTGTGTGTGTGTGTGTTCGTGTGTAATTGTCCGTGTGTGTGTGTCCGTGTGTGAGTTTGTGTGTGTGTGTGTGTGTGTGTTCTGTTGTTGACGGTGTTGTTGGAGCAGTAAACGTCAATACACCACCGACATGCTCCAATAAGCAACACTTATACTCTCTTATATTCTCTTATACTCTCTGTGTCTGAGAGCCCTCGTCCTTTCAGTTTGACAACAGTTTGGCGCTGGGAGAATTTCCACCCCGGCGAAAATAAGATCGATGTAAACATCATCGCAGTAGCGCTTCATATGAATTCACGAGATTTCAACTTATTGCATTTCCACACTCAGTTTGTTTGCTTTTATTTTATCTAATGTTATAACTCTTCTATATCTGTCTGTCTGTTTGTGTGTGTATTTGTTGATGATCAAGATGCATGGAGATTGCAGTCATGTGCAATTTATGCAACATTCTTCCCATTTTCACCTTGTTTATTTAATTTAATATTAATAACAATATAGATAATATTAATAATTCTTGCTGGCATATATAATAGTGATTCGACCTGATTTCTGTACAGGCTTAGTCTTTGGTTTCGTGAATATTACCTCACGCACGCGCGCACACAAATAATTGCACACGCCTGTATGTATGTGTGTGTGTGTGTGGGTGTGTATGTCGCGTGGTGAAAGCGTGGACACACACGTTGTCGGATTGCGTGCATGACTTTATGCGTGTGTCTGTGTGTGCGCCAGCCTGTCTGTGTGTCTATGGGGTCTTGTGTGTGTGTGTGTGTGTGTGTCGTGTTCCTACATGACGACGACATTACACCGGACATCCCCTGTGTGTGTGTATGTGTGTCTGTGTGTGTGTGTCACGCAATCTGTGCGTTTATTAAGTGGCCATTTCCATTGTGTGACACAGATGCAGTATGCTTGCTTGTGTGTATGTGTGTGTGTGTATGAAGAGAGAGAGTGAGTGAGAATGTAGAGTCTGTGAGACAAAAAGATTAGATTGGCAAAAAATTTCAGTGTTTGGACTGAAAGTTCCGTTTTTATTCTGGAAGATTGTGTTCAGTAGATTTTTTTATTCATATTTTGAAAAACTTGTCTGGTAAAGACACACACACGCACACATAGGAATATATTTTCAAAATCATATTTCATATTGGTGTGTATTGGCGCCAAATTTGGCATTGAAGTGCCGCGGTGTAAATGCAAGCCAACAGCAAGATGAGAAAGTTGAGATATTTCAGTGACGACACCAACAGGAGCACTGGCGAATCCAGAGGGGGGGTTCAGGGGGAAGCCCCCTCCAAATATTTCCATCAACTCCTCTTAATCAAGAGGTTCACTAAAAGACGCCAATAAAAATATCTCTGTCGAATTTGTTGATATAATTATTATTAATTACAGGCAAATCCAGTAGCATGGGAAGAGTGCAAGCACTATTTCCACCCTAAGGTGGCCCCATGTACCGGAAGCGCCCAAAAGATTCAGAGAGAAAGAGAGTTCGAAAAGAAAAAATTCTAGAAAAAGGGTTGGAAAAGACAATAATAAATAAATAACAATAAAAATAAACCATCAATAAACACTGAATAACTATAAGCATTATCGCATAGTATATTCGCACATTGTGTGTGTAAATATGTGTATATAATTGAAAAATGCCCCAAGTCATGACCTTCACACACTACCTAGTCACTCATACATAATTCAACCCCCCCCCCAAAATCCCCCGAAAAAAGGTGCCAAGGTTCGCAAAAAAACTTTACCATAATAATAACCTCTAATGACATTTACTTTGATGAAACAACTGAATTTATCAGCGCTGTGTTGTGTGGAAAATGAAGAGATGAGATGGCTCTTATTAAGAAGTGGAGAATCAGGGAAATAAGGTTGAGGGAAACCACTGTCTCAGTCCCGCCTACCCGGGGATAATCTTGGCGCCGTTACCGTCACAATGTCGCCGTGTGATGAAAGCAACAGCGGCTCACAGAGCGGAAACATTAGCACGCGCTCCGACAATCTCCATCCACCAACTGGTTGTCAGTTGGCTAATTGAAGCAGAAACTGCGCGCGCGCTCGCGCGAGCCGTTTGGCAACATTTGGCCAGCGCTGCCAAATCACCCCCTTGAGCACCCCGCCCCATTCTCTCCTACCCCCCACTTGAGAAGCTCATTCAAATGGCACGAGCTCGGCCGTTAGCAGACGCGCATACAAACACACGCGTATGTGTGTGTGTGTGTATCATGAATGTGATTTACGAGAGAGCGTTTAGTAGGTGAATAATTGTTGTGTGCGCGTGTTGTTAGTGCTGGACTATTTATAGTGATGCCAGATGCTTTTATTAGCGGCGATTGCCAGATGTATTGGAGCTATTATCAAGAAGAGATAAGACTTACCCTGAGACCACATGGACGACTTCAAACGACTGTTGGTTGGATAATAATAACTCTTCTGACCAGGAAACAACAAAAATTAGTTACAACATAATAGGAGAATTTATAGATAGTTTATATTAATTTTCTGATAGAACGACCGATTAAGAATTGACGAATAAAACACACACACACACACAAACACACACACACACATACACACACTCTAACACACACACACACACTAACACAGAGGAGTAACGGAATGATTTATTTTGCACACAAATACACACAGACACACACACACACACACACATACAGATATACAGACAAATAGACTGATATATTGATAGATAGATATATAGACGGATAGATAGATAGGTGGCTAGACAGATAGATAGCTAGATGGATACATAGATAGATAGACAGATAGATAGATAGATACATATAGATCAGGGGTTCCCAACCTTTTTTGCTTCGCGACCCCCTGGACAAATATGGAGGGCTCCATGACCCCCAATAAAACAATAAGATAAGTTAGAAAACACCTTTATACTAAATTCTTATCACATTCAATTCTTTAATGCCATCGTTAATGAATGTATTCGGAAAAAAATCATCAGGTGTTCATAACATGGATTTTGTTTACAAATTTTGACGAATGAATCATTTTTCAGGCGGCTCTCACGATCCCCTGGAGTAGCCTCGCGACCCCCTAGGGGGTCGCGACCCACCGTTTGGGAACCCCTGATATAGATAGATAGATTGATAGATACATAGATAGATAGACAGATAGATAGATAGACATATAGATAGATAGATATAGATAGACAGATAGATAGCTAGATACATAGATAGATAGAGATAGATAAATAAATAAATAGATAGACAGTGTCAAAATGTCGTCCAGTTTCAGCGAGAGCGAGTTCACATGTCATGCACGTTGTGTTAATCTTTCTGCTGATAATTGTTCTCTATCTACTTCTTATTTCAATAGAATAATATTTACAATAGGCCGACATTCCCTTCTTCTGTGTTCTTTCCTCCTCCTTCGTGCCATATCCGGGTTGGAGAGCGGTACTCCAGCAGAACTGACACCATCCTTGGGTTGCACTTCCTTTTTCTATCACCGGAAATATAGGAATCGTCACGTTCTGAAAATCACGTGCTACTTCCTGTCCGAGTAAATGCGTATTGTGCAAGTGTTATTGTGCAGTATCGGATATAGAGAGCTCAAACGTGGTATTATCCCACGCTCCAAACATCTCTTGATACAGACAAGTAATCTAACGATGAAATATCAACTGTTAACATAATAGCTCTTCTGATATTGAGCGCATTCAACTTATATGTGTTGATTCAGATGTCTTACGAAAAAGTGACTTCTGTTGAAACTGTAGCTTGATTAATTAATTTTCACATCGCTAGTGTGTTTGTGTTTTGTGATTTATGATTATGATATGTTTTGTGTTTTATGATTCTGTATCCTCGTGCTGTTATGCTACACTCACCGCTGGATAAATCCACGATTTCATTGGTCTTGTGGTTCATGTTTGAAAATCAGGTGATAACGTAAACATAAGCTCGTTCCAGTGGTTCTCAACCTTCTCTTCTGGATACACGAATTGTCTTTATATACACGTCTATATATATATATATATATATATATATATATATATATATATATATATATATATAATAATAAATATGCTCTTAATTTTAATCTGCTTAGAACTTGATGGGGGAAGAGTGCAAGTGCACTATTACCACCCTGCGGTGGCCCCATGTACTAGAATAGTGCAAAAAATGCAGACCAGGAGTTCTTGATATTTTTCCAGTATGCAGTGTTCTTGATAGCTATACGAAATAGAGAAAAATATACACGACTTGATACAAAAGTTTGTTTTCAATATTCAGGCAGCTTGGTTTCTTCAAATTTCCTTCACAGAAGTAGTTTCACCCCCCTTAGGGACGTGAACACCCCTGTTAAGCGCCGCTGCTGTAGATAAAGTTCGAAAATAAAAGTTTCACTCAGGAAGATCAATGCTAATGAAGAAAATATAATCTAATATTATTTAAATTTAACTTATTCTAATGTGTTTTGATATAATGTTTTTTGCAGATTTCACAGCGGAGGTGTCCATTTCCACTAGCAGCGTGCACGCGTACATCACAGAATTATATTGTCGACAACGACGACGCCGAACTAAAAACATTTCACACAATTTAAATATAGGTAAAAATATAAAAAATCAGATATTACCAATAGTTATTGTTGATAATATCGGTAATTGTGTTTGTTCTCAATAACTGTGAAGCTTGTTGGATATGTATGCGATGAATTTAACCGCGCTTTACTAAACGCAATGATATTAGCCATTGTGATTCCACTAGAAATTTTCACTTGATACGTCTGCGATGAAAACCAGGGAAAAGTATTTAGTAAGTAGGTAGATATGCGATGAATATCATCGTTAGGATTAATTGTATTTCATAATGTTGAATGTTGATACGTGTGCGATGAATATTGTAAGGTTCAATGTGTGCCAATGTGCCAGTGATGAATAAACCGCATATTATTGAGTGAAACTACATCTGTATTTTTTATGCGATGAACACCGACACTATTTAGATGCGATGAATACCGACACTATTTGGATGCGATGAATACCAACATTATTTGGATGCGCTGTATTCCGACAATTTTCAAACATTAATACATATGCAATTAATTTAATTCTTATGCGTATGCGAGTGTTGACACGTCTGCAATGCCCCAAAAACACTGAACATATGAGAAACCCCATCTAACACATGTAAAACCTATTTAACCACATCTAACCCCATCTCACAAAGCCGACGTTTAACCAATAATACACACAAAACAGCGACACACACACACACAAATTCATTGTCGAAACATTCAGCCGGCCGACTTCAGTTCATTTCCAGACGTTTGTCCGAGCGAGTTTCGTGCGACAAAGTCTCCACGCAGCCCACACCAGCATCGTCTCGGTCAGCAGAAAGATCACACAGAGAACCAGCAGAGTGGCCGTGCTGGCGCAGTTTTTCTCGACGACCGAACTGGACGACAACAATGAGACCACATCCTCGGAGTTCTGGCTGAAAAACTTGTAGCTGCCCGGAGAGCTGGCTGTTGTCATATCTTGATCATCAAGCCCAGATGATAATGCAGAATTTTCACTTGTAAACTCACCATCTGAGCTATTCCACGACCAACGCTGCTCGTCCAAGTCTGGTTGTTCATTGATGAAAGATCGCTGGTTCCATTCTGATTCGGCAATCTGTTTCTTCTTCTCAGCAGTCCACCAGCGCTGATTTTCCATCTCCACTTGCATCATGGCTTCTTGGTCGAGTGTGTCCAAGAACCACTCGGACGTCTGTGATTGTTCCAGGTTCCGGACACCATCACGTCCTCGCTGTTGCTGCTGGACGTGGGAACCTCGGTCGAGAACCACCAACATGCTGGAGACGTTCAACATCGTCGTCGGATCGTCGGAAAGCGAAGCTTGATGGGCAGATCGTCGAAAAATCCACCGCCACCGCCGTCCGATTCAGTCGACGCACATCAGAAGCGATGTCCGTTTCCAGCGAACATCCACCGGAGTCCAGTAGCGGCAGAGAATTGTTGGACACTCGCTGATGTCCACCTCCCGCAGCGGCCATTAGTGAGTGAACATGCAGAGTGTAAGGAGAGTGAGGGTCGGAGATGAACATGTGCAATTAATCTCGAACATCATCAGAATGAGAAGTGATAGAGAGAGAATCATCTGTGATCATCGCACTTCCTACGCTTGGCATTCAGGTTGTCTGGTCGAAGAGTCTCGAGCTGCTGAAGAGAGCCATGACACTGTGACCGGGTTATTTCACAGGTCCTCCGTGTTTGATGATGTGATGGCGCCTGGCCAGATGCACCTTGTGTTCACGTGTGTGTTTTCCGTTTTGTGTATTTCTGGTGGGTGTTTTTGGAGGGGTGTGTTGTGTTGTATTGAATTGATTTATATGCGTGCGAGTCTGTAGTAAAATGTGCTTGATGTTTTGATGTGCCCAAGTGTTTTTGTGTGTTGTGAGGTGATGTTGAGTTGGTGACTGCTGCTGCGAGTGTTTGTGTGCCTCTCATGTCTACGTGGTCTTTCAGTTTGAGGATTTTAGTTTCGTGATGAAGGTGGTCTACTGGAGTGGTAGCTGTGCATCCTGTGATTGTTCTGAGTGCGGTGTTTTGAAGTGTTTGAAGTGTGTTTGTGTGGCGTGTTGCGAGATTGCTAGCCCATGCGGGGCTAGCATATTCTATGACGGGTCGGATGTACTGTTTGTATATGGTGGCTGTGGTGTCTTTGTTGTGTCCGAAAGTTGTGTGTGAGAGTGTTTTCAGTGTGTTGAGGCATGGAGTGACTTTAGTTTTAATGTTGGTGATGTGTTGTTTGAATGAGAGTTGTGTGTCGTATGTGACGCCTAGTATTTTTGATGTGTGCGTGTATGGGATGATCGTGTTGTTGATGGTGATTTGTGGTGTGTAGTTGTGTTCGGATGTCCAGTTGGTGATGAGTGTGGCTGTGGATTTGGCAGGTGCAATGTTCAGTTGGTTTGTGCTGAACCATTGTTGTAGTCTGTTGATGTAAGGTTGTAGTGTGTGCACTGCTGTGTCGGCGTGTCTGTGTGTGCTTGTGATTGTGATGTCGTCTGCATATGATGATATCTGTATGGATGGAGTGTTGGGTGCTGGCATGTCATGTAGGTATAGGTTGAATAGTGTTGGTGCTAAAACGGAGCCCTGAGGGACTCCGGTTGTTATGTTGCGTGTGTGAGATGATTGTCTATTGTACCTCACATGGGCGCATCTGCCAGCGAGGTAGTTTGCCAACCATCTCTTAGTGTTATTGTGAAGTGTGGTGTCTAGTATTTTGTTTGTGAGATTGTGTCGTGGAACTCTGTCGAAGGCTTTGCTGATGTCGAGTGTTATGAGTAGTGTTCTGTGTGGTGGTTTTGTTGTGTTTATGTTACCCATCATGGTCTGTGTGAGTTTTGTGAGCAGTGTGGTTGTAGAGTGCAGTGATCTGAAGCCGTGTTGTGATTGTGATAGTGGGGTTTGTGATGTGATGAGTTTGAGTATGAGGCGTTCTGTGATGTTTGATGGTGTGCAGAGCAGTGTGATTGGACGATGTGAAGAAGGAAGCGTGGGGTCTGTGCCTTGTTTGTGAAGAGTGATGATGATGCCCGTTTTCCAGATGTGAGGTATTGTGTTGTGTGAGTAGCTGTAGTTGGATATGTTGGTGAGTGTCTGTATGCCTTGTGGTCCAAGATGTTTCAGATGGATGTTACTTATTCCATCTGGACCACAGGCTGATGATTGTTTGATGTTGTGTATGATGTGTCGTGTCTGCGCATGTCTGAATGGTGTTTATAGTGGATCTGTGCTGAATGTGTGTTTACGTCTGATTATTGTCCTGTCTTTTTGTGTAGGAGTGATGTGGCTGATGTGTGAGTAGTGGTTAATGAGTGTGTTTGCTTGTTGTTAATTTGATGGTACAGATGATGTGTCGGTCGTGATGGCTGCGTGTGTGTGTGTTATATTGCTGTTTGAGAGTGTGATGCTTTTCAGTGTGTTGTATAGTTTTGTGGTGTTTGATCTGTGATCTAGTGTTTTTATGTAGTTGTGCCAGTTCAGTAATTTTTGTTCATGTATCTTGGTGTTGATTGTGGTGTTGAGTGCGTGTATTTGTTCGGATGTATTGTGTGAGTGTGTTGTCGGAGAGTGTTTCAGTGTGTCGCGTTGTTTGATGAGTGTGTGTATTTCTTGTGTAAAGTTTGGGTTGTGGTGTTTTCTGTGACCTTTTGGGATGTGTTGTTTGTCTGCCTTGTATATGATGTCGTTGAATGTTTGGACTGTTTTGTTTATGTCTGTGATGTCTGTTGTGTTGAGTTGTGTAAATGCTAGTTCCGTGTCGTGTGTGAATTGTGACCAATTGGCTTTTGTGTAATTTGTGTAAGTGCGTCTGTGTGTGTTTGGTGCTGTTCTGATTTGTGTGGTGATGACGATTGGAAGGTGGTCTGAGCCAAGCTGTTCTGTTTGTTGAAGTATGCCTGTGCCTCTGTTGGTGTGTGGATTGTGGCTGTACCAGGCAGGATCTTTGCGTATATCTGGTGTGTAGTTGCGATGTACTGTTGGTGATGTTTGTGGTGGAATGTAGACGTTGAATATTGCAATGTGTGAATGTGTACCGGTGCGTATTTGAATAGATTGTGTTTTGTTGTGGCGTCGTTTGATGGTAGTAATGATTGTGTATGTGTGCTGGTGTTTGTATAGTTGATAGTACTGTGTATGAGTGTGATGAGGCCACCGCCTCGACCGCTAGTGCGGTCTTGGCGGATGGTAATGTAGTAGTGGAATGTGGATGTTCTTGTCGAGCGATGCGACGCCAGCTTCGGAAAATACCACCCTCCAGCCAGAAAGGAAAGTAGCTAAACACATACACATACGCACACATATACACAAATATACCGCTGAAGATTGGGACAACAGCGGGGAACAACATACAAAAAGATGTGTAGAAAAAGATGACATACAAAAAGATGTATGGTACCATGTAGTGTGTATAGTAAATGGGATGACCATGTTCCGAATCTCCAAAAAAGAGGAACACTTGTACGCTAACAATTGAGTTTTTATCGATAAATAATGTTTATTTCAAAATGGACCATTGTGGGATAATGTTTCAATTGACTATTTAGACACGGACCAAACCATTATACACTCACGGATAACATTCGTAAGTTAACCCCGGACATTTGAATAATTTTGCAAAAAAACCAACAACCCCCAAGATAGGCAAATAGGACTTATGGTCACACTAGACCATGTATATATAGTCTGTATAGTAGGCATTAGTCTCAATAGGATGGAATGTGTTCAGAACAACAATAATTATCGGCTCTGTATAAAAAATGGTTGTAATTCAGTCTGCAGAAAAACCATCACATCAAAAAAGTGAAGCCATTCTGAAATCCTGCCAAAAACCGCTGTGTATAATAATCAACACATAAATAG
Source organism: Sacculina carcini (assembly GCA_916048095.2). Lineage (NCBI taxonomy): Eukaryota > Metazoa > Arthropoda > Thecostraca > Sacculinidae > Sacculina > Sacculina carcini. The sequence continues at coordinate 5,612,017 of OU696594.1, forward strand.
CGATTATGTTCACACAAAATATGTGTAACGAATGCAGACGACAAGTTTTAGCCCAAAAAACGTTCAGCATACCTGGAAACGCATGTGCGCAATAAATAATGCCAATAAATCAGGAAGAATCAGGTCCAATCAAAGCCACAATACAAACGACAACGTGCACGCCTAAATTCCCTCAAGCGCACCGCAAAAGTCGAAATAGCTCCAGTGCACCTTTATTGCTTGCCGTGGAATTTTATTAATTCTGCAATTATTATATTTGATATA
>OU696594.1:5617280-5624780 GCA_916048095.2 Sacculina carcini
GCTTCGGCATAATCTTAAAACTCGCATATTATATCATTATTCTTCCGCACATACAAGCACGAATAGTGTTTGTGTGTGTGCGTGTGTCAATGTGAGTGTGTGCGTGTATAAATGTGTGTGTATGTGTGTGTTTGTGTGCATGTGTGTGTGTGTGTGTGAGTATATATATGTGTGTTTTTGTGTGTATGTGTGTATGTGTGTGTACATGTGTGTGTGTGTCAATGTGTGTGTCAATGTGTGTGTGTGTATGTTTGTGTGTCAATGTGTGTGTCAATGTGTGTGTGTGTGTATATATGTGTGTATATGTGTGTGCATGTGTGTGTCAATGTGTATATATATGTGTGTGTGTATGTGTGTTTGTGTGGAAGTTGAATAACAGCATAGTTAGATGAATTACCACACGATGATGATGTTGATGTTGTTGTTGTTGTTGTTGTGGTTGTTGTGTTGTTGTCATGGTGACAAGCAGTGACGTCATAAGTACACTGTCTCTCATCTCCAGCATCGCTACAATCAGGAACTCCGTTACAAACCTACAACAACACACACAAACACACACACACACACACACATTCATTCATATTTATCACTGATCTGTGTGTGTGTATATATGTTTATATGTGTATATATGTGTATATGTGTATATATGTTTATATGTGTATATATGTATATATATGTGTATATGTGTATATGTGTATATATGTGTATATATGTGTATATGTGTATATATTCTCTCTCAAACAAACGAGATTAAAATCGATTGCGCATTCGCAGTTGACTAGTTTTTTCGGCGTTGTTTCGATATATATATATGTATATGTGTATATATGTGTATATGTGTATATATGTGTATATGTGTATATATGTGTATATGTGTATATATGTGTATATGTGTATATATGTGTACACCTGTGTGTATATGTGCGTATATGAGTGTGTATGTGTGTGTATCAGTGTAAATGTCAGTATGTGTATCAGTGTCAGTATGTGTATATACATATATATGTATACATATCTATACACGCACACACACACACATTACATTACATTAAGACATTTATATCGCGCCTTTCACCCGAGGGTCTCAAAAGCGCTCACACACACACGCACACACACACACACACACACACGAGCACAAGAGTCATACACATACACAATCACGAACACACACACTCACGTACATACACACACACAAAAAAGACATATACGCACAAACACAAACATAGTACATATACGCACAAACACAAACATACACTCACGTTTACATACTCAGAAACACAAAAAACACACACACACATTCATTCATATTTATCACTGATCTGTGTGTATATGTGTGTGTATATGCTGTATTGTATGCTGTATTGTATGCTGTATTGTATGCTGTATTGTATGCATTGTATGCTGTCTATGTGTTGTTGTGTTGAGCTCTGATATCTGTGTTTGTGTGTCTGTTGAGTTGTGTTCTCTGTCTATGTGTTTCAGTGTATGTCATTGTGTGTCTGTTATGTTGTGTTTTCTGGTTTGTATTTGTGTGTCTATTGTGTTGTGATTTGTCAATCTGAGTGTATGTCGTTGTATGCCCGCTGTGTTGTCTTAATGTGTTGTATTTTGTGTTGTATTCTGTGCTGTATGTCTGCTGTACTATCTTATTCAATATGTATGTGTGTGTGCGTGTGTATTTTTGTGTTTCGGAGTATGTAAACGTGAGTGTATGTTTGTGTTTGTGCGTATATGTACTTGTCTGTTTTGTGTGTGTGTGTGTGTGTGTGTGTATGTAGGTGAGTGTGTGTGTTCGTGATTGTGTATGTGTGTGACTCTTGTGCTTGTATGTGTGTGTGTCTGTGTGTGTGTGTGTGTGAGCGCTTTTGAGACCCTCGGGTGAAAAGCGCGATATAAATGTCTTAATGTAATGTAATGTAATATATCAGTGTGTGTCAGCAAGTATGTGTGTGTGTGTGTGTGTTAGTTTTCTATGTGTGTAGGTGTATATGTGTGTTTGTGTATGTATATCTGTGTATCAGTGTGTGTCAGCAAGTGTGTGTATATGTGTGTATGTGTGCATATGTGTGTATATGTGTGTATATATGTGTGTATCAGTGTGTGTCAGCAAGTGTGTGTGTGCGTGTGTGTATGCATTTTTGTGTTAATGTGTGTGTGTGTGTGTGTGTACGTGTGTGTCAGTGTGAGTGTGTATGTGTCAGTGTGTCAGTGTGTGTGTCAGTGTTGAAGCGTGCCTGAGTGGGATGAAGACAGCGACCATCTACACATCGATGTCCAATACATTCAGGAGCCCTCAATTCTCTCACCACGTCCTCACACTCTCTACACACACACACACACACACACACACACACACACACACACACACACACACACACACACACACACACACACACACACACACACACACACACACAATAATTATATAATACCTGTCCAGTAGTTAGGATTTTTTACATCGACGAAAATTCTTCTGGCTGCCTTTGCACAATTTTTGCCAATTTATTTTCTCATTTTGAATAGTCTGTATGTGAGCCAATGACAATGTATGTTGTATGTTTTTTAACGTTTACACACAAACACACACACACACACACACACACACACACACACACACAAGTTAAGAAGACAGAAAACGTTTCTATATTTAGTTATTGATGTAGTTTGTTTGATTAGTTACTTATTATGAGGCTAGAATTGTTAAACGACTTCTAATTCATTCTTGCACGTTTGTGTTTTAATATAATTCTTGCGGAGTTTTGTTAATTTTTCTCATGTTCTTCTTGTTGTGTTTCTTTTGTGTCACATTCATTCCTCTATTTATCCACGAAATTCGCAACATTTCCTCGAAATCTACAAAGTCTCTGTTTAGGTGGATAAATGAATAATTGTATTTATTGTTATAATATCACCGTTGCATGTTGTGATGAACCAAATCATGCAGAGAGCCTGGCATAGGCCGTTGCAAGTCTCCACAACGCATCAGCTGAGAAATCACCCGTTCACTGACGGCTGGCAGCCGCAGTAAGCTTGAACCAGCTGATAATACAGGCTGCTGACAGCTGAGCTGATCAAACATGGCCACGACGCGCCATACGTTGAGCGCCGAAGATGTAGATAGTGATGGAGTGCTAGTGGTGGATGGTATCTGACATACCACAGAACCGGACCAATTCTGGTAGCCAGGCTGTATATTCACCATACACACACACGTACACACACATACAGGTATATATACACAAATGCACACACTCACACTCAAACATACACACACACACACACATATATATATATACACACTCAAACATAAATATATACAAATATATATACAGACACATACACATATACACATAGACAAAACACAAATATATACACAACATATTCACACACTTATATACACATAAATGCACATGCGTAAAGCACACATATATACACAAATGTACAGACACACACACATATATATACACATGTATACACATGTATACACATACATGATATAAGATGAAGTTGAACTTCTTCAGACACAAATATACACATACATGTATACACACACATAGAGACACTCACACACATGTACACACATACACATATGTACACATACACATATGTACACATACACACATGTATACACACACACACATATATACACACATGTATACACACACACACACATGTATACACACACACACACACACACACATAGAGACACTCACACACATGTACACACATACACATATGTACACATACACACACACACATACATACACACATACATACACACATACATACACACACACATACATACACACACACACACACACACACACATAGTAGACACCCACCTGGCACTGGTTGAGAGAGAAGCACAAGAGATGAGATGATTGACAGTTGAAATCAGCCGAGATAACACGCAGTTTAACAGCACTGACTCGATCATTGAGCCAGCCAATAGCGTAACAACTGGTGTTCTCAGACAATATAATGTCACCACCACCACTGACACGACACACACAAACACACAAACATACACACAGAAAAAATATAAATTTGCACACACACACACACCCACACACACACCCACACACAAATATACACAAATACAAGAGCCTAAAATATATATATACACACACACACACACACACAAATGCAAATAAAAATATACACAACCATACACACACACACACACACAAACAAACATACACACACACGAAGAAACATACACATAAACATACACACACAAATGCAAGTATACTCTCACACACAAATATACACACACAAAGAAACATACACATAAACATACACACACACACACAAGCAAACACACACACAAATGCAAATATACTCACACACACACAAACATGCACACACAAACATGCACACACAAACATATACACACACACATACACACACACAAGCAAACACACACACGCAGTAAGACATTACACTATATACAATACATTAGATTAAGATAAAGAATCATAGAATAATAGAGATGTGATGCAAAGGAAAGGAGGAAATATCGTGTGTTTAAGAAGAATCGAAGTGAGAGAAAAAGAGAGAGAGAAAGAGACATTAAAAATGTGCAAATTAAAAAATAAAATAAAAACATTCGAAAAAATAGTTCTGTCAAGCAAATTATCGCATATATTTGTATTTTGACTGAATCTTGAATGAATCTTGTTCTTTTGGATAAATAAAACTTTGGCAGACTGAATTTTTTCACCCTGCGAAATAGCTGTCTGAGCATTTATTCCACCACCAGGGAAAATCTCTACTTTATACTCGCCTGTGTTGAGACAATGGAGAACACGCTGGATACACAAGCGGACCAATTTCAAGTGGCCGTGAGAGATGAACCAAACACACATCAGAGAAGCCAGACGAACTGCGAGATGAAGAGCTGATCAAGTCTACACGACGAGTTTGTTGCAGATGAGAAGAAAATATACTGTGTTTATGCTGGCCACAAACGGCAGTCACGTAGCTTTGAGAACTACAACAACAACAACAACAACAACAACAACAACAACAAACAACACAGCAATAACAAGACAAGAAAATGAGAAATCATAGATTGAAATCAAAGTGAAATACCCCTGGATATAAAAGATGGTTGTCAAGACAGTGGAGAAAAAGTATCTTCATATATCCTGGGGGAAAAATACACTTAAATTATATAGAAGACGAGCCAGGAGGAATTACTCTCTTTTAATCTTTTTTTGGTTCTCTTATATCCTAGCTAAATATTATATTTGCATATTTATATAGTTAAAGTGTTATAGTATAGTGCTATATAGTTAAGTGTCACATAGTTATATAATTCATATATCTATTGCATACTCAATAGTTATATTGTAAATATTTGGACAAAATTTATACCAAAATTTATATAGCGTAGCAAGCAACGCAATGATAATATTAAGGACAAAAATTAAACTACAAATGATATATAAGTCATAGAAATAGTAGAAAATTTCCAAATGCAGAAATTGCAACCGAAAAATATTCAATTGGAGTGTAAGATAAACACACAAACACATACACACACATTCACACAAACACACACACAAACACGCACACACACATACACAAACACACACATTTACACACAAACACACTTACACACACACACACACTTACACACAAACACACAAACACACACACACACTTACACAAACAAACTTACACACATACACAAACACACTTGGACACACACAGACACAAACGCACTTACACACATACTTACACAAACACACACACTTATACAAACACACACACACACACACACACTTACACAAACACACACAAAACACACACACACACACTTACACAAACACACACAAAACACACACACACACACACACACACACAATCACACACCTACACACATAAACACACAAACACACTTACACACACAAACACACACATACACACATACTTACACAAACACACACACTTATACAAACATATATACACACACACACACACACAAACACACTTACACACACACACACACACACTTACACACATTTACACACACACACACCTACACACACACATACAGACACACATACAGGTACCTTACACAAACACACACTTACACACACAAAACACACACACATACACAAACACACACACACATACAGGTACCTTACGCCGGAGAGGGTTTTGGTGTGTGTAAGTGCCCAGTGTTGTGAGAGAAGTGTGGCGCCTCCCAGTCGCCTCACTCCGTCCAAATACAACGTGCAAAACATGGGCCATACACCCACACCTTCACACACACACACACACACACACACACACACACACACACACACACACACACACACACACACACACACACACACACACACACACACACATTTTCATTTCATTTATTGAGTCATTTGTGAAGCGCAATACACACATCATGTCTCAATTGCGCTGATATAAACATTTAACACCACATACTTTCATGCACAATCACATGCATATTCAAATATATGTTTCATATTTACAAAGTAAGACAATACAATACAGGCACACACACACACACACACACACACACACACACACACATCATTGAGTTAACATCATTGAGTTCGTTAAATTATGAAAAAAGGTTAGAGAAAATTGGGTTGTCGTCACTGGAAAAGAGAAGGTTAAGGGGGGATTTAATAAACGTTTTCAAGCACAGCATTGGTATGGAACGATTGGATAGGAAAGATTGGGTGGTTTGGAGTACGAGGGACCATAGGGGACACAATAAATGTCTACAGCAGACCCGGGTATTAAGGGATATAAAGAAGTACAGTTTCCCAAGTAGGTGTATAGATATATGGAACCGTTTGGGTAAAGAAATAGTTCAATCAAACAGTATAGCACAGTTCAAGCATAGGTTAGATAAATGTGGGTATGGAGACAGGACAGTCTGAGCCCTGCTCATTTCCTGTAAACTACAACTGTGAGTACACAATAGTATAACACAATAAGTGTAACTGTATAACACAATAGGGTAAAACAATATTTCAGGTTAGTACACGGAAACATTATTAGTATACACAAAAATATTAGATTAATTCTTATTAACCAATTGTTATGTTCGGTTTCAAATATTAACTATTAATTATTTATATAAGCTATTTAAGAAATGATATTTAAATCAACATATGATGAAGTATTTTAACTGATTTTCAAAGTTATTTTGAATATATGTTTGTTGAGAATAAATATGTGCGTTACAAGTTATACGTGTTTGTAGAAATTTGTGATAAAACAAATAAGGAAACCACTCATTTTAACGTCAAGAATTTATATCAATGGAAGAATATTAATTGTATATACAAATATATAGTCAGTGTAATAAGTGAATATATTTCCCTTAAATTCCTATTTTTCTGTAATTCTTATAGGGAGGGTAAGTTGAATCAGTGATTACCTGAGACAGGATCGGTCATCAGGTTATCATCATCTTCATTACCAACAATGACTGGGCTAGTAGTATGAAGTGACGCTAGCATG
>OU696594.1:5629780-5632280 GCA_916048095.2 Sacculina carcini
TTCAATAAATGGGGCACTCTATAATTGAATGGCACCCTTTAATAGAATGAAACCCTTTAATTAAGGGGGCATCCTATAATTGAATGGTAACCTTTAATTGAATGAATCCCTTTAATAAAGGGGGCATCCTATAATTGAATGGTAACCTTTAATTGAATGAATCCCTTTAATAAAGGGGGCACCCTATAATTGAATGGCACCCTATAATAGAACGGCACCTTCGAATTGAACGACACTACGGGGGAAAGTTTGAAACATAGAACTGCATGCCGCTCAAATAGAAGTTTCACGGCATATAAGTGATAGAAGGCAAAATGTATGTACGTGTACATGCTAGGTTGTAGGAAAAGTTCTTAATATTCTTGCAAAACTAGCGATGTTAGAGAAATTAATCAATGATATTAATGATGTGATCTCAATCAGAAGGTTAAAGGTTAAATACCTAAGTGACAGCTGCTACACGGGAAGAAGTGGAAGCTTATGAACACACACACACAGGTGTGTCCCGTGCAGCTCGTTACCACCACAGAACCAACCCTCTCCACGCTATGGCGACACAAGAACGGAAGACGTATTAGAGAGGACCACCTCCCCAGAATGCATGACACAACACATGACTGATATCTGGTACCATCATTTACTGCTGGGTGGACAGGGACTGTTGGATTATAGAATTCGCCCAATCAAATTCACCTCCACTGGGTTAGTTCCATGCAAATACAGCTTATTGATTCTTGTTTGAACTATAGTGAATTCAACAACATAATGTGGGTTGTAAACTTAAGAATTATCATTCACTCGCCTCGAACAGCGAAACTGGTTGTCGCCACAGAGTGCTTGAGAACCCGAGGACGGTGTGGAATTTCCTGCACAACCAATATGTCATGCATTTGCATTAATACATACATACACACTAACACACACACACACACACACACACACACACACAGAGAGAGACACACATACGTGCATACACATAGACACACACACACACACACACATACACACACACACACACACACACAGAGAGAGAGAGAGAGAGAGAGACACACACACACACATTTACATATATACACACAAATACACACACAGAGACATACATACATGCATACACATACACATAGGGACATATACACACACATACACACTTGAACTTGAATACACGACAAGCACAAATACACACACACACACACACACACACACACAGACACACACAGAGAGAGAGACACATATATACACACACACACACACACACACACACACTTGAATTTGAATACATGACAAGCACAAATACACACGCACACATATACAAATATAAACTTGGCAAATTCAACTTGAACACAAACAGACATACATGCAGACATATACACATAGACACATACACACTTACACATAGACACATACACACACACACACACACATTCACACTTGAACACAAACAGACCTACATGCATACACATAGACACATACACACACACACATTCACACTTACACATAGAAACATACAACTGCTGTACTGTTTGTGTACTGTTGCTGTACTGTACTTGTTGTGCTATACTGTACATTTTGTCGAAGATCGTGTTGATGTACTGTAAGTTTCGTCGAATATTTTTTAAATATTGTGATTGTTCTTTGTGTATATATTATTGCAAATATCATTTGTGTCGTATAACAATGTGATATTATACATGTTCGTTCAAGAGCCGCGGCTCAGCCAACATTGCCACTGTTTATTGTTTATATTGTTACTGTGTGTGTGTGTGTGTGTGTGTGATTATTCCGTGGCAATACATTATAAATTACAAATTATGAAAAATTACACACACATTCACACTTGAACACAAACATACCTACAGGCATACACATAGACACACACACACACACACACAAACACACACACACACACACACACACACACACACACACACACACACACACACACATTCACACTTGAACACAAACATACCTACAGGCATACACATAGACACATACACATAGACACACACACACACACACACACACACACACACATTCACACTTGAACACAAACAGACCGTGAGGCGGTGGCAAAGGTGCGGCGGAAATGTCTCCAACGTCCTCACTAAACACAGGGTTGCCAATTGTTTGTGGTTGATTGGCATCATTGGGTGCCGTGTTGTTGTTGGAGTCTATCAGATGTTGAGGAACGATTTCGGCGCCATTTTCGCCACAGAATCTGTTAGTAGTTGCATCAGCGAAAAAGATAAATAAAATATATGCCAGCCGGGAATTTCCGTTCAATTGTGTAGCTATTTTCAATGAAATATTTGTGAATTATTACACACACAAACAAACTTTTAGGAAATTGTGAGTGAATATTAATCACAAAATCTCTGTAGGTAAATAATATTTTGTTTTATATACACTGTGTGTGTGTAATTCATTCAAGAAGATTTTTTCATTGAAGATTTAACCATATTATACAGTAAGTATTTGATTGTAGGAAAGGTAAAATGTCCAC
>OU696594.1:5637280-5682280 GCA_916048095.2 Sacculina carcini
TGTGTGTGTGTGTGTGTGTGTGTGTGTGTGTGTGTGTGTGTTTGTGTGTGAGTTGAGTCAACTAGTGAATTGGTGAGTTTGTGCGCGTTTATAAGACACTCACACTCCGGTCCATCTTCGGAAACCTGTCCCCATCCGGCCACGGAGCACAGTTGTCCAATAGGAGCCTGTCGGACCCGTCCCAGACCATCAACTCCACTTCTGAAGCCATCATTCAGGTCTCCGATATTTCCATCCCGACTTCCGAAGCTATTAAGATTCTCCGAATCCTCAACTCGACTTCTGAAGCCATTATCCAGGTCTTGGATACCTCCATCCCGACTTCCGAAGCTATCAAGATTTTCCGAATCCTCAACTCGACTTCTGAAGCCATTATCCAGGTCTTGGATATCTCCATCCCGACCTCCAAAGTCCCCAGTATCCAGTCTTCCAAGATCCTCCGTTCCTCCACCTCTTGTACGGTCAAAGTCGGGCAGACACACAGGCACACTCCAGCGTGTCAGCTGCAGTGGACTGGCCAAATGCAACAGTGCAATATCGTTGGAGAATATATTTCTGCCGACAACACAACAACACTTACAGGTTAAATGCCTAAGTGACAGCTGCTACACGGCAAGAAGTGGAAGCTTATGAACACACACAGGTGTGTCCCGTGCAACTCGCTGTCACCGCAGAACCGACCCTCTCCACGCTATGACGCCACAAGAACGGAATACGTATTAGAGAGGACCACCTCCCCAGAATGCATGACACAACACATGACTGATATCTGGTACCATTTACTGCTGGGTGGACAGAGGCTGTTGGATTATAGAATTCACCCAAAGAAATTATCCTCCGCTGGGATTTGAACCATGGACCTCCCGCTTGTGTGGCTGGTGTACTAACAACTACACCACGCAGTCCAACAAACTGCATGATTAACAACATATACAACACATATAACTATGACAACACGAAATATAATACCTACGTACACAACACAACATACACACATCTGTGGTTAAGCTCTATCAATGTCATTAGGTATTTGAAGAGTTCGTAGCGTCACACTGTGACACACACACACACACACACACACACACATAAAGCGAGAAAGAGCGTGAGAGAGAAAGAGTACTAGAGTAAGAGAGAAAAACTCACACATGAACAGAGACACGAACAATGAACATGAACAATGACTAGGATAAACTAGGAAACACATTTTTTATAGAATCGTTTCAGATAAATATTGAGTACACGTGCGTTTGTGTTGGCAGCGTCACCTGTCGTAATCCGGGTGAACTACAATGTGAGAGATCATGCGAGTTTGTTCGTAGGGCGCGATACTGTTTCTTCTCAACATGCCCGCCTGAACTTCGTAGTAGTAATACGAGAACCTGCTCGTGTGAAATAAAACAAACCAAAAACAAACAAACACAACCTTTATTTTCTTGAATATATTAAGCTGTTCCTACTGAGCTCAATGTTAGTAGATAACTCATTTACGAAAATGTACGAATTCAAATTGATAAAAACACACATTTATACTTAGTATGTGCGTGTATGTGTATGTGTGTGTGTGTGTCAGTGTGTCAGTGTGTGTGTTTGTGACTGTGTTTACATGTGTGTATATATGTGTATGTGTGTGTGTGTATGTGTGTATGTGTGTGTATCAGTGTGTGTGTGTGTGTAAGTTTGTGTGTTTGTTGATGGATGGAGCCCATGGTGGTGGTGATGGTGTTGCCCATGTTGTTATTTTTACTGTTTCAATGTATTGTTGTTGAATGTTGTGATTTTTGTTGCTATAATTATGATTGGTATTATGATTGGTATTATGATTGGTATTATGATTGGTAGTATGATTGGTATGATGATTGGTATTATGATTGGTATTATGATTGGTATTGTGATTGATATTATGATTTGTATTATGATTGACATTATGATTGGTAGTATGATTGGTATTATGATTGGTATCATGATTGATATTATGATTGGTATTATGATTAATATTATGATTGGTGTTATGATTGGTGTTATGATTGGTGTTATGATTGGTAGTAGGATTGGTAGTATGATTAGTATTATGATTGATATTGTGCTTGATATTATGATTGGTATTATGATTGATATTGTGATTGGTAATATGATTGATATGATGATTGGTATTATGATTGGTATTATGATTGGTATTATGATTGACATTATGATTGGTAGTATGATTGGTATTATGATTGGTATCATGATTGGTAGTATGATTGGTAGTATGATTAGTATTATGATTGATATTGTGCTTGATATTTTGATTGGTATTATGATTGATATTGTGATTGATATGATGATTGATATTGTTATTGGTATTATGATTGATATTATGATTGGTATTATGATTGATATGATGATTGATATTGTTATTGGTATTGTGATTGATATTATGATTGGTATTATGATTGTTCTCATGATTGGTATGATTATTGTTATTATGATTGGTATTATGATTGATATTATGATTGATATGATGATTGGTGTTATGATTGGTATTATGATCGGTATTATGATTGATATTATGATTGATATGATGATTGGTATTGTGATTGGTATTGTGATAGGTATTATTATTGGTATTATGATTGGTATTATGATTGGTATTGTGATTGGTATTATGATTGGTAGTATGATTGGTATGATGATTGGTATTATGATTGATATTATGAATGGTACTATGATTGGTATTGTGATTGGTATTGTGATTGGTATTATGATTGGTATTATGATTGGTATTGTCATCGGTATTATGATTGATATTATGATTAGTATTATGATTGATATTGTGCTTGATATTATGATTGGTATTATGATTGATATGATGATTGATATGATGATTGATATGATGATTGATATTATGATTGATAGTATGATTGATATGATGATTGGTATTATGATTGGTATTGTGATTGCCTGTGAACGCAGTGCGCGGCACTCAGCACCCAGTCTCGGCTGATGATGCTGCCACCACAGCTGAACTCTCCGTCACGAAACACTCCCACCAGCCAGGACCAACGTCCTGCCCTGCTACGACGTCCTCCGACAATCTTACTGGCGTGACTGCGGCGCCTACGACCACCATGATAATTAGGCGGATGATTGTAGGATGCGTTGCCCAATGCAGAGGCGGTGTTCGTTGCTAATTCTTTCTTGAATGCCAGCACCCGAGCTGAAGGCAAATTCTGTATATGTGTGTCAGTGTGTTTGTGTGGGTGTGTGTGTATGTGTGTTTGTGTGTGTGTGTGTGTGTGCCAGTGTGTGTGCCAGTGCGTGTGTGTGTTTGTGTGTGCGTGTGTGTGTCAATGCATGTTAGTGTGTGTGCCAATGTGTGTGGGTGGGTGTCAGTGTGTGTGTGTGCCGATGTGTGTGTGTGTGTGTCAATGTGTGTGTGCCAATGTGTATGTGTGTATGTGTGCCAATGTGTGTGTCAGTGTTTGTGTCAGCGTGTGTGTGTGTGTGTGTGTGTGTGTGTGTGTATGCGTTCAATTCAGTTCATAGTTTATTGCTCACAATACATAGCACAGTGCAAAAATAGAAAAAAATACATAGGGATTTGTATGTGTGTGTGAGTGAGTGTGAGTGTGTGTGTGTTAGACTATGTCTACAAGCATAGTGGATGTTTGTAACTTTATGCAGTGTGCATATATGTATGAATAAATGTATGTATATAAATTGTGTATGTACTTAACTCTTTCCCGACAATTGGGTGGCTGGCCACCCATAGCACCTGATGCAGTTTTTTGTCAACTACACACGGAACAATGGTGACAGAATATCTAGATTAAGTTTTTTCCATTGCTGGGGATCTAGATATTCTGTCACCATCGCTCGAGGAATTCTGTCACCATTGCTCCGTGTGTAGTTGACAAAAAACTGCATCAAGTCCTATGGGTGGCCGGCCAGCCAATTGTCGGGAAAGAGTTAAGACACTACATAATCGCTGTATATGTAGTGTTGTCGAAATAAATACAATAAACGGTTATAGAAAGTGAAAATGTCTTGCCTGTGACTGATGGGATCGTAGTGTTTGTTCAAGCATCGCTTCTATTTCGTCGATCAGTGAGCCGGTGAACAAACCACAAGGAGGCGGACGACAGCTGACATGCACTGCTTGTTGACTACTGCAACTGGAACTGGCCTCAAATATCAGCTGATCGTGATTGTTGTCGCTGGACGAACTGGCTGGAAGTGCTGTTATAAAACGACCGCTGTATTCGGCCGGGTAATTGCGCGGTAGTAGTGATAATGTCGGATGCTCACTGATACATGAACAAACACACACACACACACTTATATATATATATACAAGCTGACAGACAGACAAACAGATAGACAGATAGATAGATAGATAGATAGATAGATAGACAGATAGACAGTTAGATAGATAGACAGATAGATAGATAGATAGATAAATAGACAGATAGATAGATAGATAAACAGATAGATAGATAGATAGATAGACAGATAAATAGATAGATAAACAGATAGATAGATAGATAGATAGATAGATAGATAGATAGATAGATAGATAGATAGATAGACAGATAGATAGATAGATAGATAGACAGACAGATAGACAGACAATCAGACACATAGACATATAAACAGACACAGACAGAGAAACATACATATAATGAGATAGACATACAGTTAGACAGACAGACACACAGACAGACAGGTGCACAAATCAACAGACACAACAAACAAACACACACACATACACACAGACAGACAGGCAGACAGACAGACAAACACACATACAAACAGATAGACGGACAGAAATAATGTGTTCAGTCATCATTCTTTCAGTGCTCAGTTTTCGCTCACTTGAAACGGCCCATTGTGAATCGACAGACAGACAGAGAGACAGACAGACACACAGACAGGTGGACAAATCAACAGACACAACAAACAAGCACACAGACATACACACACAGAGACAGACAGACAGACACACAAAAAAACAGATAGACGGACAGGAATAATGCGTTGAGTGATCATTTCTTCAGTGCTCAGTTTTCGCTCACTTGAAACGGCCCATTGTGAATCGACAAACAGAGTCGGCCATTTCAGTGGCGTGAGACGTGCTGGTGTAGCATACAGGCAACCATTCACCGGCTATGCGACGCTGTAAATAACCCGAACTCAGCACCGACACATAACTCATCTACCCAACACACACACACACACACACACACACATGATGCGAAATTTTTGTATTTGTATTTGTGTTTGTATTTAGAAACGACACAGTAAACATATAATAACACCAAACAACATATTTTCATGTGTCGGGGGAAGCCATAAGGGCTTATATCCCTTGAAAAAAGCAAGAACAAATAAAATAAAAGAAGAAAATGAAAAACATATATAAACAGTTTAGTTCAGTTGGAAATGTACAGTGGCAAGTAATAGACGCGTTGCTTGCTATAGCTTAAATTTACAGTTCAGCAAGAGCTCAGTTTCATAATGAGATCATAATAAGATCGGCAATCTCCACCAGGCAATTGAGTCAACATTGAGCTTTATTATTTACATATATTTCAAGAGAATATGCATAATTTGAATTTTAAGAGAAATGCAAAATTTGAGCCATTCGCTTCGTGTTTGGTGGTAAATTTTCCAAGTAATTAAGTTAAATAGTGAACAAATATTACGCTTCATGATGTATTATTATCAATATTATTATTTTTGAACAATGGCTTAATAAATGGCATGCGCAAAATGAATGTGTCTCATATATATAAGGATATCATGTACACATATGCAATAACGCCAATGAATTGTATAACATGCCCACAAATGTATAACATTACACACAGATAGATACAAGAATATACATACACCACAGAGAGGCATACACACATACACATACACACACACACACACACACAGCGAATGGAACATGCATACTGACATACATACATACATACATAATGGTACATGCTACTGCATTCCCAAGCTACTGGATTAGCCTGTAATCATTAATAATAATAAGAATATGCTAGTGGGTCAGTATTCACCTGTGGAGAGACTAGCAGACTGTCTGTGAGTCTGACACACAGCACTTCATCACGACCGTTGTTGCAATGTTGCACACCGTCGCATTGTTGCTGTATGCTGAAACACTGTCTGGCGAGACCGATGTCAGATGCAGAGTGTTTTGTCGAACACAACATACTGTTCTTCTCACAATCTGCACGGTGTCATAGTTGACAAGTGTGTTATTGTGTGTTTTGTTATTGTGTCAAGTGTGTTATTGTTGGTGTAATTATTAAGAAGTGCCGTTGTGATGTTTATCACGAGAGTTGTTGATTTATATGTCGTGTAATTTAAACTGTTTTGGCGTTATCGATTTAAAAAATAGGCGGGATTGTGTGTAGAATATGGTAGATTGAGTGAAGTGTGTTGTTGTTCGTTAATTTTTTTATTAAATGCATCTTTATATATTAACACGAAAAGTTTCTACAACAGTTCTGACCGAGTTGTCTCTGCAGAAAAGACTCTCAAATACTTGTGGTTCCTGTCTTCCAGAGATATCATACTTCTGTTTAAACATTTGTGTTGTGGTTTGGTTGACAATTTCCTTCGGTAATATATTCCAATCATATGTTGACCTGTTTGGGAAGCTGTGTGTGTGTGTGTGTGTGTGTGTGTGTGTGTGTGTGTGTGTGTGTGTGTGTGTGTGTGTGTGTGTGTGTGTTTGTACTCACTAGTTGTTGTGTACAGGAGTTGAGCAAGACTGCCAGAATGTTCTGTCTCCAAAAACCCACTGTTTTGTCTAATATATGCTTAATTAAGCCCAATACTGCTTGCACATAACTTTCCAGACTATTTACCAGACTATTAATCAGATAATATTCCAGATGTCGATACACCTACTTTGGGAAAATACACTTAGTCATATCCCTATGACCATTCTGGTTTGCCTAATTATGATGGACCTAATATTTTTCACAATGTGTCTGTTCGTCTATGAGCTATCGCTCGACTTACTGTTATCTAATTTTTTCCATTAGTATTTATATTTGTTATTTGTTTTTTCCTTGTGTATAAAAAACGTGAAAAAACAATACATTCAATATATATATATATATATATATATATATATATACTCTGAAAAATCTGACCAATGAAAATATAGGATATGATCGAATGCGATAAGTTGTGATTGTGCTGTGTGTGTGTGTGTGTGTGTGTGTGTGTGTGTGTGTGTGTGTGTGTGTGTGTGTGTGTATTTGGTGTGTATGTGTGTGGGAGTATTGCATCGTATTAACAATTTGATTTAACCCAGGCAACACAAGCTATTTAGCTTCAATTGCCTTTCCAGTTTTGGTTTAATTACATATTTTGGTTCTGTTGACATGAATTGCTGGAAAAAATACATGAATGAATAAATGAGCTATAATTTACAAATGTAATTTTCACAAACCGCCGCATCCCAGTTCATCCGACTCATCAGGGCAGTCGGGGTAGGCATCGCATCTTAGCTCGCGCTTGGTACGATCCGCACACGTGCACTGATACTCATCAGCCAGATCGGCACAGTCGACACGACCATCACACCGCACTGCACACGTGTTATCACTGCACCGCATCATATCAACACCCACACAAGAACGCACTGCACAAACACACACACACACACACACAAGCATAACATAAACAAACACAAACATATAAACACATATAAACACACACACACACACGCAAAAACATACACACACACGCACATAAATAAATACACACTGACTAATAAATACAAACATACAAACACACAAATACAAACGCATACAAACACATAAACATACACATGCACACATACAAACACATACACACACACATACACAAATACAAACACAAAAACACACAAATACAAACACATATAAACACACATACAAATACAAACACACAGATACAAACACACAAATACAAACACACAAATACAAACACACAAATACAGACACAAACACAAATACAAACACACAAACACAAATACAAACACATAAAAACACACACACACCTACTTGTTTGTGATTGCTTGCATTCTTGCCCTCTTCCATAAGCTTGCACCCTTCCTATGTCACTGGACTTGCCCAGAATTAACAATAATAAAAATAATAATAATAATAGTTGTAGTGCACCTATTGGTCCCACAGTGAACACTTCTAGATTCTAGATATTGACAATCTTGATAATCTTGACAATGTGACGTTTCTCTATATGCTACATCAGTGGATCTCAACCTTTTTATTCTTGTGGCCCCTTTAAACATAATGTGAGTCCTTGTGGCCCCCAGAAACCGTCCTTGTCCCTTTAGAAATCCTCGTGGCTCCCATATACATATGGATCATGGCGATGCGACTTCTCCATAGGATTATCTTATGTACGCCGGTGAATAATTCCACCGACCATCAAAGCAACACCACGACCAGGACACACCATTGAATTGTACAACATCGACAATAATAATAATATAAAACCTAAAATTGTTTCCACAAATAGTTTGTGGACCGTGAGAAAAAAACTCGTGGTCCTCCATTTTTTCAATTCGGTACTTTTTTGTACCAAAACAATTATAGAATTAATTTTTTAACAATTCAATTGAACAATTTTTGCTCCTCACAAAATTCTCATGAACACTATGCTACATTGATATTTCATATTGATATTTTATATTGATCTTGTGCAGTTTGGTACTTACACGGCACGGGAAGTTGTAGCTGTCTGTCTATCGGTTGGTCTGACTCTCTGTTTGTATCACCAACTGGAACACTGTCGTTATCCCGACGACGACGACGATGACGGAATCGACGAGTTATCGGAAGCCAGGGAATTGTAAACCGACATCGACGCCGTTGTCGCCGCGATAAAGGAACGTCAGCCAACGATAAGTTGCATTTTTCACCACCAGAGGGCACCACATTACCAAAGTGATACAACATACTACTATCATTACGCAGAACGCTCTCTTGATCGCTGTTTGTCGCCGAGTTATCCTGCTCATCGGTATTGCTAAAAGCGGTGTCTGAGTGATCGCGCAGACGCGGAGATCGAATTGCATTCGTAGTCTTCGGCAAGTGATCGTTCGGTGTTCCCGACGTCGAGAGTTGATCAACAGATTCAGGAAGGACGGCCGATTCAGGCGCAGATGACGAGCTCAACGTAGAGGAATCTCCGATGTCGGGGCGTTTACTGGCTAAGACATTAAACACACAAACACACAAACAAAAAACCGATGTTTGTTTGCAGTGGTCAAAACTAGGGTGATCTTATGTCCAATTTTCCCGGGACATGTCCTTTTTTGGGGGCTGTCCAGCCTGTTCGGGTTCTTTTTGTGAAATGCTTCAAAAGTCCGGCGTTTATATAGTTTAAGCAGCAAAATTCTGCGGGTGTATAATGGTTTGGCACGTGCATAAATTGGTCAATTGAAACATTCGGCCTACAAATGTCCATTTCTCAAAAAACATGTGATTTTTCAATATAAAGATACATTTTTTTCGCTCGAGTACAAGTGTCTTCTTTCTAGATACTCGGAATGTAGTTACCCTAACTAAATTCAAGGATGAGTAAATATTTATAGATGGCCTTGGCGGTTTTCTTTTTAGCTCCTAAATTTTTGCTACTTCACTGTAAAAACGACAAATTGAAAAATTGTGGAAAAATTGACCATGAATCTGGTCGTACCGAATTACATTATTATCATTAGCCAGATATCTAAGGATTGTCCAAAAGTGGTATTCCGTAACCTTTTTTCTCTAATTATCCGGTCCTCGCATACAGGACATGGCGCTACGGGTGCGAGACTAGTACCTAACAGGTGCGAGATTAGTACCTAACAGGTGCGAGATTAGTACCTAACAGGTGCGAGATTAGTACCTAACAGGTGCGATACTAGTACCTAACAGGTGCGATACTAGTACCTAACAGGTGCGAGATTAGTACCTAACAGGTGCGAGATTAGTACCTAACAGGTGCGAGACTAGTACCTAACAGGTGCGATACTAGTACCTAACAGGTGCGATACTAGTACCTAACAGGTGCGAGACTAGTACCTAACAGGTGCGAGATTAGTACCTAACAGGTGCGAGATTAGTACCTAACAGGTGCGATACTAGTACCTAACAGGTGCGAGACTAGTACCTAACAGGTGCGAGACTAGTACCTAACAGGTGCGAGACTAGTACCTAACAGGTGCGATACTAGTACCTAACAGGTGCGAGACTAGTACCTAACAGGTGCGAGACTAGTCCCTAACAGGTGCGAGACTAGTTCCTAACAGGTGCGAGACTAGTTCCTAACAGGTGCGAGACTAGTACCTAACAGGTGCGAGACTAGTACCTAACAGGTGCGAAAAAATCATGAGAAAAATTCAATAAAAGTTCCTTTTTTACATATGCTACATATATTATTTTCCATATATTATGCTACATATATTATTATATATTACATATATTTTCCATGAAATAAATTTTATCTTACATGAACTAAATGAGTAAATATTGAATCAAGGTTTTGTTATTACGTCGTTTCTATTTGTATATTATTCATACAGCTATCAAAAATCCAGGTTATGCCAGACTGACTGACTTCTTATTTGAAAATGATTTGCTAGCACTGAAAAAGGTTAAACCCACTGATGTCATTGAATTTGAGCTTACAAGAGAAGACAGACAGTGAAGCACATACCGTTGGTGATAATAAACCCAGTGATGAGTACAAGAATAACAGTGATAAAAGCGGCCGCTACCACAATATACACATATTTGTTGGGTGAACGAGATACTCCAACCATATTCGACGTTGTACGTGACACAGACACTGACACACACACACACACACACACACACACACACACACACACATATATACACACATACATTGTCAATCACGTTTACATTGATCAGCGCAAATACATATAATAATAGAGAAGAAGAGATAAGAATTATATATACAGAAAATAATATTATATATTATATACGAGATATATTATATGCTCGCATAATTGTATAATATTATATATTATATTATACTACCGATATATATATATATATATATATATATATATATATATATATATATATATAGAAAAGAAAGATAAAGAAAATTTAGGAAAATAAATGGGTATACATTAGCATATTGTATTGATATAATAAAAAAAATGGCATCCGTACTATAAAAAGTATTTGTTATCAAATGGAATAATTTCAAGAAACTAAAAAGAACATCTAGACAAAAACTTAAAATCTTGAAATTAACTATTTTTCATAATCAGAAACTTAAGCATGTGTGTGTGTGTGTGTGTGTGTGTGTGTGTGTGTGTGTGTATGTGTGTGTGTGTGTGTTACTGAAACGCGGAGGTCTATCGTGTTGGCAATGTGAGGAGCACATTGGTGATGTTTCGAACGTATCAGACGACTCGTCAATTAGTGCTCTATTAGCTCCTGCACGAGACGAGATAGGCGGCACCTTGAAACCCGCCCCACGATCTAGACTACCAGACACAGTAGAGATGAAACAAATTGAAAAAGTAGCATTCTAACAACAGCAACAACAACAAGCGTGTATTTGATATAGCGCACTAATCAACAAAGGCGCGATAAACATGAGATATAGAGATACAAGAAAATAATTACATCAAAACGGGAGCTCAGAAAGAAGAAAACAGAGCTAGCAAGGACAAAAATATAACAGGGAAGATAAACACCTAATTATTTTATGCTGAAAAAAACAACCACAAAGACATGAACTGACAAATATGAACACTGGCGCACGTCACATACAAGCACGATTAGCACAAACATAAGATCAGGACCCTGTGAGCGGAATAAAAAACACAACAGGAAAACAAAACACAAAACACAACATAACACATTGTAGATTTTATATTTCATAAAGATATCGCCCATTTTTTGCCTGGACATTTCTAGAGAAAAGAATGTGCTGGAATTGTTTTTATAAAATCAAAATAACAAATTAAGTTTATTGTGCGAAATCAACAACAGAGCAAACTTACCTAGTAAATGGGCTGTCATCACTGTAGCTTCGCATAACTTCTCGCACCTGAGAACATAAATTATAAAAAGGGGAGACAGATATAGCGAGCAAAAAATATAGAAAATAAACAGAAAATAGAAACATGGATACAAATACAAGTGAATTATAAACAAGTCAACAAAAGGAGGATATAAACAACTAAACAGTATAGAAAGATCAATAGAAAAAGGACTAAAGAAAATAGGTGGGACATAGATATAAAAAATTAACAAATAGAAAGTATAAAAATTTAAATAATATTAAGAAATCATTCAACGCAGTGTTGAAAATCCAATTGAGTCCTCGTGTTGCTGAATTAACCATTTAAACTAATACACTATGACAATTGATGAGCATAGACACAGACACACACACGTTGCAACAGGCAAACGAAGCGGGAATAACGAACTACACACACACACACACATACACACATTCGCTCGCATGACCTAGAACAAGTTATAAACATCTGGAGAAGCATCCGAAAATAAAATGGTCAGAATGCGAGAGGACAAAATAAGCCATTAGCATGCTATTGAAAGGAAAAAACATGTTTGAGTTTAGCATACAACGTTATTATTCAGCGTGGAGCATAAAAACCGCAATAAATACTGCCTCTCCAGGAGCTCCACACTTTCAGAATGCAAAATGGAAACAGCAATGCTGACATAAAAACGAATGAAGTAAAAATACAATACAAATAAAAATTCATGGAAAATATACAAAAATAAGCAAATTAAGTAGAAAATAAAGGTTTTGTGTTATATACAGCAGTTTTGTGTATTATACAGCAGTAACAGATATTCACTTACCGGAGGAGAGCTTTCAGCCCTTCGAAGATTGTAACTTCCCCAACGAGAGAATGGAGACGATAATTCCGCCATTATTCGCAACAAACCACGTGAGAAACTCAACAGAACACAGCCGCTAATACACACTTGCACCCCACACTGACTGAAATCGGCGTGGCTGGTTCTAACACGAGTTCGCCAAATTAAGATGCGCCAAATTAGAGACCAAACAACAGAAAGGTCAAACGCATGACACGCAGGTCACGTTCGCCAAGTGTGACGTAGAATTGTGACGTCATAACCAAAATGGCGGCGCACTAAACCGCTATCACTCTGTTGATATTGGTACATGTGCTCAAACAATAATTATTTGTGTAAACTAAACTTGAAAGTAAAAAGTAAATTACACTGAAATTAGGAAAATACACAAAAATAAAGCCACGAGATAACTTTTTTCAATTTGTTATAAAATTAAATAGAATTTATGAGGAATCACGTGTATACACTCAATAAAATTCACGTCATTAAACACATTAAAAACAACATGTAATTAAACCATTATTTCACAATATTTATCATCAAAAGACGCGCTTATACACGAAGAAGAGCGGGGAAATAATTCATGAAAATCCATGCTCATATTATTCAACAATGGCATAGTGAAGAACCATAACTTTTTAAAAGAACCAGAACTTCTTAAGAGAACCAGAACCTCTTTAAAGAAATGGAACTTCTTGATAGAACCAGAACTTCCTTAGATAAACGGTGTTCGTTTGAGGCATCAGTACTTTACACAATACGAATCATTTGGGCGCTTCTGATACATGGGGCCACCGCAGGGTGGTAATAGTGCTCTTGCACTCTTCCCCCATGCTACTAAATTTGCCTTTAATTAATAACAATAATAATAATTTAGAGAATCAACAAGTTCAACCAACACTCTCATATATTCGACAAACACAGTTAACAATACGATACGATTAATACGAATACGAGTCAAGAGATAACAAGATAATAGTTGATAGTCTACAAGAAGTATTTTCACGTGTTCATATGGGAAATTTGATCATAAATCTAGATAGAATGTGTTAATTGATGGAAAAAGATGAAAATTGAAACACACGCGCACACACATACAAACATACACACAAGAAGACAATAAAACGAAAACACTCCAATGATAAATATAAATTGGGCTTTGAAAAAAAACACAAAAATACTGCAGAATAGCTGAGTTGTTGGAAAATGAACCACATCAGAAAATTCAGAAAGAAACAGAAAAAAATATGAAAGAAAAAACTGAATGACGGAAAAGGCTCATCCATAAATGCCAAAAGAAACATGCGAACAAAACGGACGACCGTTACAAAGCAGAAAAATCAAGGAGGATAAAAAATAATCAAGCCAAAACTCAAATATCTTTCAATAATCTTTCAAGAACATCCTTACCAACTGTAACATATATTAGATAAGAAACAATTGTACACTCAAGTGAATAATATTTCAATAGAAAGAAACATTAAATATACAAACATAGCAAACAAAAATGAAAACAAAATAGACAGCTTGAAGAGGAATGCTCCCAAATTACCCTGTAATGAGAACAAAACATACATACACATATATGAAGATATAATTGTTCGAGAACACAATCATTTGTGTTCCATTGATCAATTTCAGACAGAAACAAGATATTGAAAAACATTCGAATAGCGAAATACAGAGAAAAAAGGCAAAAATTCGCCAAGAAACAGCAAGCAAAAATGGGAAACAATTTGACAGTGTCAAATATATATATTTGACATTGTTATACAGAAGTAAAAGATATGAAACCATTATATCCAACTCAAGCGCACAATACAAACCAACCATGACTAGGTACAAACACGAACACACACACACACACAGACACACAGACAGACACACAGACAGGCCTTGAGAACAGTCTACCAAAGTGAATGATTGCAAATGCTAGAGCACTTGCTTAGGTACATATAGTTGTTTTTATCACAACAGCATAGAACACCGGCAATAAGACAAGAAACGGCGACAAAATGACAAACCGCCAATGAAATTCGACAAGAAAAAGCCAAGGCGCGAAAAAAGACACGACCTGGCAACAATTCATAAATCATTCACAAGCACTGGAGCAAAAGAGACAATATTGCAACAATATGCAATATGCAACAACGCTTGAACCAACAAACAGTGCGCAAAATGCAAAACGCTTGGATGTATAGCAGAATAGATTTCTTCAGGAACCTGCCCCAAATCATTTAACGCACATAGCCAAATAGTCAAATTTTAGCCAAACAAACGAATCCACAAAGCGACCGAGTAGAATAGAGCCATAGAGGTGGTCAGTGTATATCTGTCACGTGAATCAGAGCGCAATAAATTGACACATTCAAACAACAAATTTCCAAAAGCCAATCACATCGTTGGCTGCAGTGTTCCAAACAAGAACTAGCGAGATGCTGTTGACGAAGGACTGGTGGGCTCCGTCTGAGATGATGCTGATGTTGTCCTAGTGTTGTTGTTGTTGTTGTTGACGTTGTTATTGCTGTTCTTCAACAAGTTGAGCACGGCGCCGAAGGAAAACTGTCGTTCAGGCTCGGACACGCTCACATGTTCCAGATGCCGGGGAGGTAGGTGAATCTGCACACAGTACCAACCATGCAGCTCACTAATCTACTGATTGCACATGTGCAAGCACTTCGGGACGGGGAAATTAACCCTGCGGTCAGGGGATAAGAATACTGCCACCGTACCCGCTGCGTGTCGTGTAAGAGGCGACTAAAAGCGGACCCTCTGCTTCTTCCCTCCCTGTACTGCCACAACAAGGGGGGAGCGATAATCCAACAGGGTTGACATCCCCCTTGGATTAATGCAGCTGTCTCCTGTCCTATCCCTATACCCGAAGTAAACAGAGGACGGGGAAAATGACTGGTGGATCTACTTCCAGGAGTCGTGCGGTGACTTGACAAAATGGTCTGGCTCACTGATGATTGGTGATGAAGATTGATGATTGATGATGAGGATGAGGGTTGATGACGTGATTCTGATGATGACGATAGATAATAATGATTGGTGATGTTTCATGATGAAGATTGATTGATGAAGATTGACTGGTGATGATGATGATTGGTGATGATGATTGATGATGATGATAGTGACCAATGAGAAATGATATTTAAGAGGCGCATCGGCTGATGAAGTAACTAAACGTTCATAAGGAAATAATAGAACACAAAAGCTTCTAGCAAGTTTTCGAGCAACAATGTCGCGAGAAAGGAACATGAGGTTCAAACAAACAAAGACCACGAGGAAGATACCAATCACAAAACTGTTGTGATCGAGAAAATGGCTGTGGAAGAAGCCTGGATAAAATTGGAAGGCAATTGGAAAGTATCGTGAGTTCTTGAGTCGTCAATAAAATCCGATAACAAAAACTTGGAATAATCAATTACATATCACAGATTATATGTATTACAGATTATTCCAGCAATATTTCTGTGCAATTGTACCAGACTGTTGAGAACGAATTCAACCACCAGTAGAAGTTATCACAGACACGCATGTTAGTGAGACAAGAAAAATCAGTGGTGTTTCCAAAGTGAATTAAGTGTTCAGAACAAAACTATACACGCTCAGATTGAAAACCAGAACCACAGGATATTTAATCTGAGAGTCTGAAGGTATAGACCAGTCATTCTTAACCCGTGTGGGGTAATTCCCCTGTCTGGTGGGGAATGGAAGAGATGCCAAGTGGGAAGCTAAAGGTCGGACAGATTAAGACAACTATGTGTGTTTTTATCAATTCAAATTCGTTTATTTTTGTTTCTAATCACCTCTAATGACATTTACTTTGATGTAACAACTGAATTTATTGAATTTATCAGCGCTGTTGTGTGCAAAATGAAGAGATGGCTCATTAAGAAGTGGCGAATCAGATAAAAATGTCAAGAACCACCGCTCTAGAAGGTCTGATGTAATTAGTATAAAAATAGTCTAAAGGTCTGATTAAATGCTATGAAAACGGTCTGGAAATCTAGAGATATGATGTGATTGGTGTGAAAATCTAGAGATATGATGTGATTGGTCTAAAAATCTAGAGACCTGATGTGATTGGTGTGAAAATCTGGAGACCTGATGTGATTGGTCTGAAAAACTAGAGACCTGATGTGATTGGTGTGAAAATCTAGAGACCTGATGTGATTGGTGTGAAAATCTAGAGACCTGATGTGATTGGTCTAAAAATCTAGAGATATGATGTGATTGGTCTGAAAAACTAGAGACCTGATGTGATTGGTGTGAAAATCTAGAGACCTGATGTGATTAGTCTAAAAATCTAGACACCTGATGTGATTGGTCAGAAGATCTAGAGACCTGATGTGATTGGTGTGAAAATGGTTTGTGAATGTGAAGGTGCCGTTTGTAGAGTGCAGATCACCTGCAAGGGATCTCTGAGTCGCTGCAGATCGCATTGAAGACAGTGTTGTCTATTTTTCAGCTGATTATAGAGGGTCACATCGAGACCTCGTTGCCTACAGCGGCGATAAAGGTTCAGCAGAAAATTGCGCTCGCGCACGTCGGGCAGAACATAGTCCTGTAATACGCACACACAAGGTGCAAATGGATACACCCGGGGGTTTTCAAACTTTTCCACCGTGTTTTTACATTTAACATCCTTCAAAGATCAGAATACCCCTCTCATACGCATTTCTATACGGGCTCAATATGTTAGGCTCTGGTTTAATCATAAACACACACACAATAATACTAGAGTGTACCCCGGTTATAACAGAGTACTTCTTCAGGCCCGTCTCACGTATATACTTTACGTGTAATTTTCCCCAGATCTAAGATACCTTTTCTCCACTGCGGACAACTATCTCATATCCCGAGGTTGCTCGGCCAGACAACCTGAGGAACGCCAACAACAACTCTATCATATCCCTACACTGAAACACACTGAAATAATAATAATAACAATAAAAATAACCTGTTTTGTGACTGCAAAGTAAGCGTAGGCTGCCATGGCCGTGCCGTACGTGACAAAATAAGTCACCGGCTCCATTATGTCCCATGAATACTCCCACCATGTGAGACGCGCCAAAACTCCTGCACAACACATATCGGCCACACGCCAGCTCCAGCCATCACTGACACCAGAACAGGTGCGGGGAATGCAGGAAGGAGACAGACAGAGATGACTGATATCAATGTAGTGAGACTGAGATGACTGATATCAAGTGGGTAATTAATTACCCCACTGGTGGGTAAATGGAGGGGTTGTCAAGTGGGGAAGCTAAACGTCGGACAGAACAAGACAACTATGTATGTATGTGTGTTTTTATCGATCAGAATTTTCGTTTGTATAGTTACTTTGTGACATTTAATTTGGTGGAAAAACCGAATTTATTGTATTTCTCAGTGATGTTGAGTGGAAAATTAAAAGTTAGTTCATTAAGCAGTGGAAAATTCGAGAGAGAAAAAGATTACACCTCACTGACATATAAAAAACCAAGTTATTTAACGAGAAATGATCGTATAAGGAATGTCTGATCGAGCTGTGCCCTGCTACTGGTTAATACACGTAACTGCAGTACAACCAATATCACGGTCGAATGTTAGGCAACTCAGGTCCGTGGTTCAAAACCCGGCGGAGCAGAATTTCATTGGGTGAATTCTACAATCCCACAGCCCCTGTCCACCCAGTAGAAAATGATAGTACCAGATATCAGTCATGTGTTGTATCATGTATTCTGGGGAGGTGGTCCTCTCTAATACGTCTTCCGTTCTTGTGGCGTCATAGCGTGGAGAGGGTCGGTTCTGTGGTGACAGCGAGCTGCACGGGACACACCTGTGTGTGTTCATAAGCTTCGGCTTCTTTCCGTGTAGCAGCTGCCACTTGAGACCTTTAACCTTTAACCTTTACTAAACGGGCCTCCCCTGACTGTTGTACAGTGAAGATAATAACTGGAAACTGTCACTGTACTGTACTGTAAGTTACTGTAAAGACACTAGACTGAATCTGATTTTGGACAACATATGTGCCATGTCACCGGAGTTTGCTGCAATTAATAATAATAATAATAATAGAGCAGTTAATATTTCACGCACCGAATTGTACTCCCATCAAAGTGAGACCACACCACGTGAGCACGTTGGATCGACGCTGAGAAACCTTCTCCAAATCGCTGCGCAGCTGAACAACAACAACAAACAAACAAACAATTACAAATGTTATGATATGCAGATAAAACAACGTGAAAAACTGAAACACGTGGTGATGATAAAAAGTTAAGTTAATGGTATGACGTCTGCGGACCATTACGTCTACGCTTCTATCCCTCTCTATTTGTCTATACTTAATTTATAATCCCTTTGTCTCTTTGTCCTAGACTAATAAATCAAACCTAACTCAACCTAACAAGAAAGAGAACCTGAAGAACATCGGGACTGAAACGTGGGCGTAATATCCTAGCTCCCACAGAAAGTGATGTTGTGATGTGATGTTTGGAGTGAGGAGTTCAACCGACCTTCTCCATTGGTTCCAGCTGGGCGTGGACATCCTCCAGTCTCGCCAAAAGCTCGCGCTCCTTCTTCAACTGATGCTCCTCAACGTTCAGAGCCTCATACAGCTGGGATACCATATTGCGAACGTTTCCCAGTGTGGCCATCTCCTCCTGAATGCATCATCATGATCTGATGTGTGTTACACGCCATGAAGGAGTCGGTGTATCCCAGAAAAACCACCCTACACAGTCACTCAATAGACGAGCTACACAGTGGAATCCCCGCTACGCAACAATCATCAAATATTTCCCAATAACTTCAAAACAAATTGAATCCAGATTTGGAAGTGATAAAAACACACATACACACATAGTTGTCCTGTTCTGTCCGACCTATAATTCCCCACATATACCCACACACAGTTTACGAACCATTTGTCTGGGGAAACATTAGTGGATCTGAACACTCCCACTTCGCCCATATTGATGCCGACGGCAAAGAGAACAAAAGACTCCACACACAAATGATTAATGGACGACGAAACACACAATGTCATACAGAATAAAGAACGCACAAAAGTCACAATTCACTGCACAAAGGCGCTCTTTCAAAGTCGCCGAAAATCGATGACTGATGCTGAAATCAAAGCGCACTCACAATACCAGTCGAGTTGACTTCAGGCGACTGAGCTCGACCATTTGTTTCACTGGCACCACTAAAAATGACGTGGAAATATGAAACATGAAGTGAAAGATCCAAGTCGCAAATCTCACGAGAAAAGCTGATAAATTATGTTACAATTCGTTCTTCAGCTCTGATTTGATCCAAGCTCATCCAACTACATCAAACATTTGTCGTTCAAGAACACAGCCAAATGAATCCACACAAACATACATACACACACACAGAGAGAGATAGAAAGAGAGAAAGAGAGATATATATACGAAGCAAAGCCGTAACGGTTAATGACGTTGGGATCAATGCTAGAAGACTGGATAAAACGACATAGGAGATTGCATGCGCCTGATTGAAGTGACATTTCACACTGACACATGTCCACACCGACACATACACACACACACACAGAGTTGAGATGCAAGATACGTATGCAGTCGATAACACCCTGCCAGTGCCAAAAACACACACACACACACACGGACATGCACGTGTACGCACACACATACATACAGAGCGCAAATTACAGCAGACGCAGACAGAAGTTTCGAGAAAAAAGGCACGCACACGCACACACACACACACACACTGACTGGAAGAATTACGCTGACTGCGTTCAGAGTTCAGTTCCGATTGCAATAAGAGAAAGAGGTTTGGCGGAGAGAACAGGGCAAATCACGCGCCAGAACCTAGATAAAGAACGCAAGAAAAGTCAATGAAATAGCGAGCGGAAAAAGAGCACGCACAACACGATCTTTGAACAGACCATAAAACACACACACACAC
Source organism: Sacculina carcini (assembly GCA_916048095.2). NCBI lineage: Eukaryota > Metazoa > Arthropoda > Thecostraca > Sacculinidae > Sacculina > Sacculina carcini. Next base: position 5,658,118 of record OU696594.1, read on the forward strand.
ACACACACACACAAATGTAGTGTCTTGACTACACATCAAGAACAGCTCAAATTCACGTCATTCCAAGGCGAAATATAAGACGGGATTCCACAATAAGCACATCTGAGAGCTGTTGTCACGTGAAATGAAAAAAATTCACGACAAAAAAGCGAATTAATTGGAGTTTCAATTCATATGCAAATATAACATGCTATGTTACGTTATAAAATATTTAGTTTATATCGTTTCTATATAGATGATATAACAGATCAAAGTTATACTTAAATTTGCACTTTTAATATCCGCACGAATCAATTTGATAATGAAACATATCAGTCAATGTTTTAGCAGCAGAAAAATACACCAAAAAAGCTTGTTAATATATAATATATTCGTTTGGCTATATTATTTTTAAGCGAAAGCCTCACACATACACACACACACACATAGAGGGAAAATAGTTGAGTTATTTATGAGCAAACAGGCTTTCCGAACGCCTCCAACTTCTCAAACTTTCTAATTTAACCCGACAACTCTTAATTAACTAACAGCAAATGTTTAATGGACAAATTTAGCGCTCAGAAGGTACACAAGAAAATCGATACACACGAAATACATGCACACTATACACATATTACAATTAAGTAAGGTATTAAACAGAATAACGACAAAAACATACTGAATCCGGCTCTGCTAGGGGTAGCGAACGTTTGGAGACCTTAGGAGGTATCTTATGCAGCCTTGGAGAAATCTTGGGAAGTATCTCACCAAATCTTGGAAAAATCTTAGGAGATTGATAATCTTTGAGAAATCTTAGGAGGTATGTTTGTGATATTTGAGAAATCTTAGGAGGTATGTTTGTGATATTGGAGACATCTTGGGAGATATATAATCCAGGAGAAATCTTGAGAGATATAATCTTGGAAAAATATTAGGAGGTATATTATGTAATATTGGAGACATCTTGGGAAATATTTAATCTAGGAAAAATCGTAAGAGGTATTTATGTAATCTTGGAGAAATATTAGGAGGTATCTTATGTAATATTGGATAAATATTGGGAGATATATAATCCAGGATAAATCTTGGGAGATATATGATCTAATCTTGGAGAAAATTTAGGAGTTATCTTGGAGAAATCTTAGGAGATTTCTTATCTAATCCGGGAGAAATATTAGGAGTCCTTGGGGGGTAATTGAGGCGAAACCACCCACCTTGGAGGGTCGTTCCATATCCGGAGTTTTCACGTGGTACAGTTCATCATTAATGATCAACTCAAAATCCTCCTCCATCAACGCCTCTATGCTATCACTGCCCGCAATACGTACACCTCCTACACACACACATACATACACATACACTGTCTGTTTGAAGCCGCTGTTTGTCTGTTAAGAAGCCGAAAATTGGCTTCACATGTGGCTATGCTATTGCACTTAATTAATATTGCTTAATTATTGTGTTTGTTGTGGCAATACATTAATATTACTATTACACACCAATGTAGCGAAAGTGTTGGAAAAAAGCAATTATAAAAACTAAATCATCAATATACAGTAGAATAGTGAATATCCCCAATGTATTGTCCAATATCCTCTGATTAATTGACTGTTCAAATAATTATCACCAATCCAAATATCCAATCCACCAATAAATCCAATCCACCAATTATCAATAATCATTGATAGTTATATTATTCATAAACCAATGATAATTTATACCAGTAGCGACAAATCGAGTTTTGTACCCGCGGCCTTTGGTTCCCATACCCCCAGTAGGATATGGATACATCCAGTTAAGAACCCGTGACATACGTAAAGATGCAAGAAGAACGTTTTTTGGAAAACTGTTTTTTTGTTTTTGTTTTGTTTTTAGGATTAGCAACAATTGTCCACGGATTTTGGATTTTAGTACATAGAAATATGCTGAGTAAAGTTTTACGTGTTTTATTTACAAAATAATTTATTAATGGTAAAAAACAAAAATATTTATCAATAAATATCCCAGGAGACTGTTTGAAAGTGCATCAAAGCTCAATGGTTTAATAAAAGTTTTATCATTGAAAAAAATGTTATTCAACATGACTTTAACGATGTGGATATTTGAAATAATTAGTAAAATATATCATTTCCATACATTAAATTCAATGCGTGTTTTTGGTCGAGGTTGATTTAAGGTAGCTGATTAAAGTGTATCTGATATAGTGGATGTTTTGTGACTATTTATATCTATGATGGTACCTATTGAGAGGAGATGATAATATGTGAAATTCTTGATGTGTTTCGTCATATCTGCTTTGTTCCATATGTAAATGACAAGTGTCGCAGCACAGGGATTTTTGTGAAGTCAACGAAAAGACACACACGAAAAACTCATTCGAAATAGTCGCATTTCTGAACACAGGTGGTACTCACGTAGAGTTCGCAACACCACACGATCTATACCGCGATCTTCCCGGCGTAGTTGGCCGATAAAATCCGCCACCGTGTTACTGATAGGTTTCAATGTGAAGCGACATCGTTGATGTCTAGACGGCAGAGGAACTGTGATTTGAGGAAGTCCTCGTGAATAAGATATCTCCACACCTACACATCCAAACAAAACGATTTTTTTTGCACACAAAAAACATGTTTTTCATAGTTTTGTTCTTTTTTGTTTTTAGGATTAGACCCAATTATCTTCGGATGTTGGAATTCAACACATAGCAACGAGTTTCCGAGTTTTTAATGTATAGAAACAATTAGCTCAACTGATACCATGATATCTCAATGATAAGCTCAATGATACCGCACACACACTTGAATTATAATAATATATATTATTATTATTGAAGCCAGTTAACAAGGTAACGTGGAGAGAAGGTGGACGCTAATATATTGCATGCAACTGCAATCCTTATACATCTTGATCATCAACGAATACAGGACGAAAGAGAGAGAGAGATAATCGAGAATCAAATCATAATCGCATAAACACTAAAAGGACGAGAACCGTCAATTAAGATGGCCTTTTTTGGCTTTTTTTAAACTACTCATCGGTATATATATATATATATATATATATATATATATATATATATATATATATATATATATGTGTGTGTGTGTATTTCAAATAATTTAGACAAAAATGAATCTTATGGTGTTGCAAATAGTGCAATCGAAGTAAATTTATGGATCGTAAATTAAATTTGAAAAGTACAGGTTTAGCCGAAAATTAGAAGATTTCCAAATTTGTCTCAATTGGGAAAGTTGGACCATTTTTATGACAATTAAACAACCACCATTCAATAGTTCAGTTTAATTTATTTTTAATGGTATAACTTTTATTATAATTTTATAAATACTAGCAAATGAAAATCGTATTAAAAGAGAGTGGAGTATACATATACATATGTATATTGACGAATAACTTTCACATTATGTCAACGTTTTCTCATCCTTCGCTGATGACGTAACAAGTTGAACTTCAATAACATACACACAGATTAGTGCACAACACATTCACACACACACACACACACACACACACAGAGAGAGAGGCATTGACAATGGGAGTGCAATTAGCATACCGGAACACTTCAGCACTACAGCAGAACAGATAAACACACACTAACACTGACACTCACACACACACACACAGCTATACAAAGAGATTAAATGATACACTTGAAACAAGGAAGTGAAATAAATATATCATATATTCATGAGATCATACTGTATGAGATATTCCTCCCAATAAAAAACAAAAACGTGCATCAAAAAGCAAAATATCCAAGCAAATACAGAATAAAAACTTAATAAAGTGAATAAATAAAGTGAGTGATTGTATTTGGAGATGACATCACAATTAAATCGCTGATATATTAATGAGCAAAGGAATTCACTATTTTGAGACTATAATGGTAAAGATAATCCCTTTTGGTGTAGATCTAAACAGAAAATCAGACAAAAAATTATATTATAATTTAGACTAATTTGAAGTTCATAACAGATTGGGTCACGAGAAAAACGCTAAAAGCTGGCATAGACGGAAAACGTGTTTAATTTTGTCATAGGACAATAATTTTACAATACCACTATACACACACACACACACACACAAGGTTTGTTTAGAAGAAATATTGCTGCAAAAATTATTAACCACGCGAAAATGTTACCGAAACAAGTGAATAATCGTAAGAACACTTATATATTAAAATATACTCTTAGTAAACATTAACAACATATTATATATATATACAATCGCCAAGCCCAAGGTCACATCACTCAACAACAGATGATGTTGATAAAGGACAGAGAATGAGAGTACAGACACACAATACAAGTAGAGAGTGTGTGAGAGAGAGCAGATGTCCAACTAGAAATGATGCAATTCCATTCTGTTTGTGTGTGTGTGTGTGTGTGTGTTCGCTCAAGCACACACATACACACACACAAACACACCCAAGCACGTACACTCAACGGAAAATACCACACAATGCAACTTGGCGAATCTGCTTCGCTCAGTAAATAAAACCCAGAGAAGCCAATGAGCAAAAAAATACCAAAGAGCATGTGACAACAAAAGTTAGTTTATCCTAACTTGACGTATATAGGAAAACGTGCGGTAAAAATATATATTTATAGTGTTGCCAAGTGCATACTGTGTTCACACACACACACACATACATATACACACATACACATAGACACACACACATGGGCATACACTATGTCTGTTGAGAAGCCAATAATTGGCTTGACAGACTATGCTATTGTACTTCATTAATATTGCTTTTCTTGTGCTTGTTGTGGCAATACATTAACATTACTATACACATACACAAACACACGCACATACATAGACACACACACACACACATACATAGACACATAGACACACACATACACATAGACACACACACACACACACATAGACACATACACAAATCGAAGTCGACGGAACACTCTACATAGCATTTTTACTGTGACCTGAATTAAAATACCTGTTATTGATCAAATGTTCAATCAGTGACCTACAGAATGCACACACAAATACATACACACACACACACATACACACACAAATAGGGCGAATGCAAATTAACTGACTAGGAAGTATGCACCGTGACAAACTGACTGTTCGTATCGATCTTATAATAAGCAAACACACACACACACATACATACACACACATAGGTCAAACACTGAAACACCTTTGACCCTACAATTATACATATATGTATATATGCGAACATATAAATTGTGTATATGCGAACATTCAAAAAGATGTATGAAATACATACTAGACGCGAGAAGTATATTTGCATGCATGCACACACAAAAAAATTCACATCTTGCAATATTGCAACGTTGCACAGGAGTGTATGCAATAACGGGGAGATACACGCTCATTAGCATATCAATTGAAATATCATAATTATCCAAGAATATATCGCCAAAAAACACCTATCGCATAAATGATAGTTAAACTATCAAAGAGTAACTTCAAACACACACACACATTACATTACATTAGGTAGACATTTATATAGCGCCCAACATGTAGAGGGTCTCTAGGACGCTACACACACACACACACACACATACACACAGGAAGTGAAAGAGCGAGAGAGACAGGGAGAGAGCAGAGAGGAAATCACACCTTATTTTCATCACTAGTATAAACAATGTTATCTAAATTATAATAAGACTTCATCAATGGAAATTTATTGAGTGATTTTTTAAAATCGGGCGAAATCATTGATAGAATGTAGCGATGGGGAGATAGCACACACACACACACACACATATATACACAGACATACACACACAGAGAGAGTGACTTGGTCAAAAGTTTGATGTTGCAAATTTGCAACATTGAATTGAATCCACACTAGGCGACAAGAATAAATGGAATCAAGCCCAGCGAAAACCTACATAGTGTATGTCCGTCTGTCTCCGTGTTTGTGTCAGTCTGCCTGTCTCTGTGTTTGTTTGTGTGTGTGTCTGTGCGTGTCTGTGTGTTTATGTATGTATGTGTGTGTGTGTGTTTGCGTGTGTTTTCGTATTATTGTTGTGGATATTTCCACACACACACGCACAGATATATTCGCATAAATGTCAGTACAGTTGCACACACACACACATACACACACACACACACATAGACAGATATACAGTGACAAAAATACACACACACACACTTCCAGCAAAGCAAATAATTGCCTGAACAAAAGATAGAATAAACAAACAAAACACAATAGATAAAATAGACAACAAAATATAAGCCTATACATATACAAACAAAATTCAACTTTCTGATATATATATATATTGTCAAACTTTCTCTTTAATTAGAGACAAATATACATATAATGAAATACTTCTTATAATTGGCTATACACATATATTCATTCTAACATGTATATACACTGATATTCCTCTACAAATATGCACTATATACAGTACATATCTATTCCCAATTAAACTAGTATTCTTCATCTAAACTATTTGTATTATTATTATTATTATTAATTACAGGCAAATCCAGTAGCATGGGAAGAGTGAAAGCACTATTACCACCCTAAGGTGGCCCCATGTACCGGAAGCGCCCAAAAGATTCAGAGAGAAAGAGAGTTCGAAGAGAAAAAAGTCTAGAAAGAGAGTTGGAAAGAAAATAATAAATAATAAATAAATAATATTGTAGTATTATATGTATGTGTGTGTGTATATGCATAATAATACACACATTATGCAGATAAAATACGACGTCACATATATTGACAAAAATATGCCTGCTTAAGCAGCACAGCGGTATTATACAGTATGAGCGTATGGAAATAGTATATAATACGTAGGTACGACATGTATACGCTGTCGTATGCCTCATACTCCATTATCATGATTACTGTATGTTCATACCACAAACAGACAGACAGACAGACACACACACAGAGCATGTTCAACGATGGAATTGAGTTGTGCAGTGTTGAAAAATGCCTCAGGGCATATGCAAGCACATTGAATACAACAAGATATGGCATACACACACATATACGCACATACACACACACACGCGTACACATCAATTGTGCAAATAATTATAGAAGACGAAATATGCCGTACAAAATAACAAATGAAAACTAATCAGGAAAAAAGGTGCATTTATGCAAAAACACACACCCCAAAAAAGTATTTAATAATATTTTTAACAATTGCAATTTTATATTTTATCAAGACATTGAATTCTTATTAGATTTATATTAAGGGGTTTGTGGAAATTTTGTGAAAAATGTTTGGCAGCTTGGTATGATAAGCGATGTGGCTTAGTGTATGAGCAATGTATGAAATTGCTCACGAGGGACATACAACATAATACAGCGGCACTACAACCAACAAATGACTATCACTCACACACACACACACAGACACACGGAAGAAACACGAGATATACAGTTGAAATAGAAGGCAAACAAGACAAGACAAGCAAGAAAATGAATAAGATGGAAGTTGAGATATGCAGGATAGGGAGGATAAGAAAATATGCATACAAAACACAGAACACCCAACAAACACACACACAAACACACAAGAAAACGTCGTAATCTTACTGTTCAGGCATATTTCCTGAAAACTTCTCATACATTCTCGTCTTCCCGTTTGTTAGTGATATCTCTTACTTGACGCATGTACATGTACTAACGTACCAGCGTACATACGTGGAGTTAGACTGGTACTAGTAAAAGTAACGATAAAACGATACAGTCTAAACCGCTAAATGTCATACCGGTTAAAGTCATAATTTCAGAGATTTCAAAGATATTTTCATGAAGCAATGTGATGATGTGATGTGTGCTTGTGTGATGTGCATTATTTTGACATTTCTCCTTATTGTAAAAATACAAAGACCAAAAAATGGCCAAAAAGGTTGAGTTCGGTTAATGCCATAGTTCTGTAAATGTCATACTTTTTGCAGGTCCCGATGGTATGACATTAAGCGGTTTCGACTGTACTACTAAAAGACACAGACACATAGAACAACCATTTAAAATTATTTAGAATAAACTGTCAAAATATCTAATAAGAACTCTAATTCAGAACATATATTGTTCCAGTCTTAAACATCATTACGATTCTCTACGGGTCTTTGGAGAATCCTGGTTTTATTACCCTATTTTTACCAAGTAATGTTTGTATGTATATATGTGTGTGTGTGTGTGTGCGTGTGTGTGTGTGTGCGAGTGTATGTGTGTGCTTGAATGTATGCATGTGTGTGAGCACTTTTGAGACCCTCGGGTGAAAAGCGCGATATAAACGTCTTAATGTAATATAATGTAATGTGTGTGTGTGTGTTGTGAGGGACAGCTTATGACTGTGGATAGGCAACTACACCAACACACGTGTACAGTACAGCAAAGTACAAAACAAGAGCAAATACAACATACACACACACTTGCACAGACACACACACACACACACACACACAGAAAACATGCTGCGGTCAACCAAGAAACTACACAAAAGCCACAAACCAACTGTGTATGTAAGTGTGTGTGTGTGTGTGTGTGTGTGTGTGTGTGTGTGTGTGTGTGTGTGTGTGTGTGTGTGTGTGTGTGTGTGGGTGTGTGTGGGTGTGTGTGTGTGTGTGTGTGGGTGTGTGTGGGTGTGTGTGTGTATGTGTGTATGTGTGTGTATGTATGTGTGTCTGAGTTCCTTATGTGTATATATGTGCAAGTGTGTGTGTATGTGTGTCAGTGTGTGTGTGTGTGTGTGTGTGTGTGTGTGTGTGTGTGTGTGTGTGTGTGTGTGTGTGTGTGTGTATGTATGTGTGCGAGTGTGTTTAAGAACACACGCACAAGACACACGACAGTAAGGCTGGCTGGGAATATCGCCAGTGAAATCAGCGGTAAAAAGTCAATGATACACACACACACACACACACACACACACACACATACATACATCAACGAGCACGCATACACGGCGCACCCACAAATACACACGCAACCATAGAAAGCCAAACACTGCACTAACTAACCACGCCGTATGTGTGGGTGTTAACGAAAGTGAATGTGTGTGTGTGTGTGTGTGTGTGTGTGTGTGTGTGTGTGTGTGTGTGTGTATCGGCACGGCTTCATAGTATCAGCACAAGTGAACATCTGAGAGGACCTCAGAGTGTAATGAGCATACTGTGCAAACACACACACACACAAACATAACCTGGCAAAAAGTGATAGTGGTGTATATTGGGTACAACAGGGTTGGCTCAATTGATAGGAAGCAGTTGACTTCATTCAAAACGATCAACACGAGGAGCAGGTTGAGGAGCGAACTCAACGGTAAGTTATTAATCCGCCACAGACACTGTATTGCTGGCTGTATATGTGATGTGATAATGAATGGAAAAACATTTATACCCATCATCGGCCAAATTCCGAAGTGTCTTTGTAGCGACGACAAAAGCTAGCGGGGAGGGGAATCAAGAAGTTACGTCCCAGTAGGTAGATGTGGTCGCGCTTTAGTCCCTGCTCTCTTATCTTTCTGTTAGGTCAGGTCAAGTAGAGTTAGGTTAAGTAAGGTAAGTTATATAAGTAAGGTTAGGTGAGGTGTCTAGGTCAGGTAAGGTTAGGTTAGATTAAGTAAGGTAAGGTTAGGTATCTAGGTCAGGTAAGGTATCTAGGTCAGGTTAGGTATCTAGGTGAGGTAAGGTTAGGTTAGGTTGAGTAAGGTAAGGTGTTTAGGTCAGGTAAGGTTAGGTTAGTTAGGAAACAGAAAGAAAGGCAGGACTGAGGAGGAACCAAAGGTACCAACTGGAGAGTAATATCCTCAACTCCGCGAGGAGAATAGAGTAGGAGAGAAAGACAAAATTACACCCTGACAGTTCAATCTCGTGTATGTATATAAGTGAGAACATGGATAAAGATACACTAGCATTGAGAGTTGAGTTGAGGAGATAAATAGTGGTGGATCTGGTATAACACAACGGTTGGAAATCCGGTGAATGAACCCGACAAATCTGAGTTAAATCGCGTCATTCAGGATTACAAACCGAATACGAATCAAATAGCGCGCAACACTGAATATGAATTTGTTTGTATGAATGACTTTGAATATGCGAATTCCACAATGCGGCAAAGATTAACGATGCAAAATGAAAAACAAACATGAAAAACACCAGCAACAGAGAATAGATAATTAGAAGACGGTTATTACACGAGCCAAAATCACCAATCAGTTCTCGCACACCCTGGATTACCGAGTTTTTTCTGCAACCTTATACCTTCATTGGAGAAATAGATTTAGATATATATCTTCCCATAATGTTTAAGATGATTAAGCCAAAAAAATTCCCAGAAAAATATAGAACATAGCGAAAACATGTGTTTTCACAGGAGTAATCGCATCCCTTAGGAACCAATCTAGCACTCCCTTAGGAACCAATGTAGCATCACTTAGGAATCAATCTAGCATCACTTAGGAATCAATCTAGCACCAATTAGGAACCAACTTAGCACCCCTTAGGAACCAATTTAGAACCCCTCAGGAACCAATTTAGAACCCCTCAGGAACCAATCTAGCGCCCCTTTAGGAACCAATCGACCGCCCCTTAGGAACCAATCTACCACCCCTTAGGAACCAATCTACCACCCCTTTAGGAACCAATCGAGCGCTCCTTAGGAACCAATCTAGCACCCCTTATGTTACACAGAACCACTGGATTGAGTCTGACTGGTACACTGGCCGGTATACTGGTAGATGCCGGCGTGTCACGATAAAACGCCACAAATTGAAATATATACGAGTCAATAGCGTTGGCGGTAGTGACGGTGGTGGAATGGAAAATGTGGTCACATCAATAGTGGTTGAGACGTGACTGCAGTCACAAGTATAGCCTCTCACACAGTGGCGGTGTTAGCAGGGGCATTCAGCCAATCCCCTGGGTCAAAATGATACATTCCCCTGATCCCCTCAAACAAATACTGATCATGAATACTTGGAACGTAGTTCCTCATGTTTGTAAGGTGAATATATGTCCTCTTTCTTGGAGGTTGTCCGACTTGTCCTTGTCTATTTGTAAAGTTCTTTTTGGTCCGTGCCTGAAAAACGTCAATTGCAACATTTACCCTATGGAAAATGTTAAATTAAAAAATAAAATTAAAATAATTTTCAATAAAAAAACATGGTTTTGCATGCGCGTAAAAAGTGTCCTCCTTTTAGAGATTCCTAAATATGATCACCCTTATGTTTCCCAAAGCCCCCTTCAGAAAAACACCTGGCGCCGCCACTACTTCCACGCATCCAGCACCAGCCAAAAGGCACACACACACAGACACACAAACACAGATAAGCCCAGACACACACACACACACCAGCCCAGACACACACACACACACACACACACACACACACCAGCCCAGACACACACACACACACATAAGCCCAGACACACACACACACACAGACACACACACACACGGACATGCACAAAAAGCCCAGCATCGATTTGCCATCTTAAGCGGAGAAGAGAAGGGAAGATCTGCAGTGAAATAGAATGAGAACAAGCCTGCGTGTCTGGCATAGAAGAACCAGTGACATCACTTGATTACACGCAGCAATCACAAGATGCAGAACATAAACTCTATTTTACCATCTATAACACACATCTTCAATATTTAACCACAAATTATGGAGAAAACGTTGTGTAGTAATGAGTAGGTTAATTAAAAGAAATTACTAAATTCCTCATATCGCCGTCTCATCAGAAATATCCGGACTCAACTGGAGTCAGTGTTTCAGCCCCAGTGTACCAGCCCGTTCTTCGTCATCATCATCAGAGCAGTCATCAAATGATATCTCATGATGAAATGTCTCATCACACATATTACATTAGATACTGGTGCTAAAAAACTACTCCCATGTAAAAGAGACCCGCTATTGTTAAAGTGAAAAATTACACCAGAAAATGATATACTCGGGAACATACGGTACACGACACGAACTTCCAGAGATACACGACAGCGCGAGAAACAATAAAATTACACATCATCAACGTATGACAATGACAATGACATTGGAATTGGCATTGACATGGTAATGACAATGGATTACGACACAGAGCGAGATGAGTGAAGATATAGAAAATATGGCAAGATACAGAACAGTGGCGGCGTCAGGATTTTTCCGATGGGGGGCTGAGTGGGGGCTAAGGAAAAAGTTGAGGGGGCTTGGCGAAGCATGAAGAGCTACACTCGAACGCTGACATGATATCATAATAAGGGACTGGGGCACACTGATTCATTCCTCGGACTTGAACCGAAATTACAGAGCTTCATTTACAGTGGTAAGAAATTTTAATGTCCATGAATATTATTTTGGGGGGGCTTAGGGGGACTTGGCATATTTTTGGGGGACTGGAGCCCCCTCTGGAGTCGCCACTGATACAGAATAACAATATAGAACAGTATAATAGATCGAGGAGAAATGATGAATGATGTTAGTGGATCAAAACTCATCTACAAAGTACAAATTTGCACAAATAACAAGGACAGAACATTGACCTCAACTAAATTTATGTATTGAATCAATCTATTAATAGAATGAAGTACAAATTACAAGTTTACATGCATATACAATATAAGCACATTGAATCAATACATTTTGTATATATATATATGAATTATTTACATATAATATGAATTAATTAGAATCTTCCCTATTGGAAAAATCAGTCTATTTTTCTGAGCAAACATTAAGCATAGTCTTGTACAGCAGAATTGCCGCTTAATCACCCTGTACACAGGCAGGCTTGTTTACTTGGCACACAAACACGTGCACGCAACAATCACACAAGTGTACAAGGTGTAACACGCACACACACACACACACACACATACATACATACACACACGCACAAATAGCACAAGAATCGATAACCCACAATATTGTGACGAAAAACACACACACACACACACATGAAATATGAAGAGGTTAAACTAGACTTGACTCAACCCCCTAGATCAGTGATTCTTAACCTTTTATCTCTGATTCCCCACTTCTTAATGAGCCATATCTTCATTTTGCACACAACAGCACTGATCAATTCAATAAATTCAGTTGTAACATCAAAGTAAATGTCATTAGAGGTGATTAGAAAGAAAAATAAACGAATTTGAATTGAGAAAAACACATAGTTGTCCTGTTCGACCTTTAGCTTCCCACTTGGCAACTCTTCCATTCCCCACCAGACAGTCGGGAATTTCCCACACAGTTTGAGAACCACTGGTCTAGACTTCCCCGTAGATATGCCAATATGTGTATATTGCAAGTACTTACGCAGGAAGTAATCGCCTGAGTTGCAAGACATGCAACAAACCACAACATTGCAATGAAAAAATCACACAAACACACACAATTATTTTATAATTTGACTAGAATAAATTGTAAAAGTCAAAGTCACAAACGCATCAACATTTATCCATTGCAGAAGTAATAATATATAATACGATGCTCGTATATTACTGCTGTAGTAATATTACTGCTGTAGTATTGCTATTACTAGTGTTATTACTGCTGTAGTATTGCTCTGGTTGATGTTGAAGAAATAATAGTATACCTCTTAATGGAACTTTATGAGCTATATGAATGAGTCTTTTTCGAATTTGAACAGAAAGGCGAGTCGGGAAGAAAAATGCAGCGATCTAGACTGAGACGAGGAATCAGTCTGGAGGTGATATTCGAGGCAGAAGAAGATGGTAACACTGGCATGACGAGAAGAAGAGGAAGAGATCAGATCACGGCCGTGTACAACCGGGCAACTACACAACTACCCATCAACACTAATACCACACACAGCAGCTATGTGTAAGACGCTCTCTCTCTTACTGCCTGTGTATGTGTGTGTGTTCCATTGATTCTCTCTCCATCTCTCTTTCTCAACCTCTCTTCTGCATAAAGCCATTGCCAGTTGAGATAAACAAACAGAGCAGCACAGAGCAAGCTGACAAGATGACAGTGTGAGATTTAGCAATGACCCATAAACAAAAGAGTCGAGTCAGCTGTATCACAAATCACTCAGCTCCAATACGTTTTATCCGAACGCAAAATCATGCAATCAGCTAGAAGACATATAAACACAACACACCTCTGCGATAAAGGATAAGAATACCGCCGCCATATCTGATACGTATCATAAGAAGGGGCTCAAAGCGAACCTCACTTATTTTTGTGTTGTTTATTCCCTCTCTCTTCATGTTGTTTATTATTTCTTCTCATTATTCTCTTTATCTCACTATCTTATCGTTATTTCTTCTTTACTTTTCCTTTAAAATGTATTAAACGATCCATAAAATTTCACTCAAATCACGTTCAACAATGGCCATACCAACTGACAAAGGCCAAACTTGCATATTCTCAAGTGAATTATGTACTAACTAGTTGTAGTAAATAAGCCCAATACTGCTTGATTCCACTACCTCCTTTTTTAGACTGTTCCAAATGTCGGTGTGTGTGTGTGTGTGTGTGTAAGCGACAATAATAGCCACGGTTTCGACAATACCGACGCCATGGGAGCCGTCAGCGAGGACCAGCAGCGCTATTATCAGCAAGACAATGATGAGGACAGTGTGTGGAATGATACGGATCAACCGTTCCACAAAGGTGACCCTGTCTTCAGCCGCAGTCGCATTCTCAAGCTGGCTCAGCGTTTCAACTGTGAAGAACACGGTACTCACAAAGAAAATCCAAGCAGACGCCATGCCACGACATCATCTCCCGAAAACCAAATCAGAACCAGAGGAGCAAAATCCAAGAACAAGTCACTGCAAGATCAAAATGACACCGTTTGTGGGTGGCCGTTACGACGGGTGAGTAGTGTTGAATACTTGCGACGCCAATACGGCGAGCTGGACCGAATGCTGGTCAACAAGGATATCATCATCGAAGAAGAACCTCTGTCTCCCGATCACGTGTCATCCCCCTCTCCATCACCAGCACCACTGTCATTGGACAACTGTGACGTGCGAGATCGAAAAATATGGAGACTGGACGACCCACGTCAGACAGAACAGACGACAGAAGTCAGACGAGATCAACATGCACTCTCGCCTATCAACTTCAAATGGCCTCCGCAGCAGCCTTGCCTCGGCATGCAAAACGTCAGCAGCACTACGTTGATAGACAGCAGGTCAATTCCACCTCACACCGTGCAACGAGCCCTCTGGCAGCTAGAAAAGCTGGCGGCCGAGCAGACGAGAGCAGACGGCTGCCGACAATGTGGACAACGTCCTCTCGAACCACCGACACAACATGGTCTCCGATGGCGACCGCCAAAGCTGCAAGTCGTTGCCACCAACCCCAGCAGCAAGATTATGCACGGTTCAACAAGCAGTGACCAGGTTACAGGTCTGTCCGTGATCTCCACTACAGAGACAACCTCACAAGACAACGCCTACACAAGTCTTCAGCGACAGCTACACACGCTACTCAAATATCGACTCGGTCAAGCCAAACAGAATCGCCAGCATAACGTCGAAACAGAACAGCCCCCAGAAAAACTCCAACAACAAATAGAGACTGCAAAAGAAAAGAAGGATGACAAAAGGACGGTAGATAATATAGAGGAAGACCACACAACTATGTCGACAGTAACTGACGCCGTTATGCATCGCATAAGACGATATGGTGTTTCTGTACGCTTCTGCGAGCAGCCTCCCAGAGAAATCGGGCCTACTTCGAGTCTTCACTGCATCCGACAACCACAAGCAGACAGCAAGCAAACTTCTACTGTTGCACCGTTGAGCGCTGCAACATTGCAACAAATTGTCGCCAGTGCTCGTCTCAATGCAAAATACCTAGCAGCCGCCAGCCAAGCATCATCAGCGCCACCTGTGTGCTCATCCAGAAACTGTAGTTGCCGATGTCACCAACAGAGGGCACCGCTTGTAAGACGACAAAACAAGCCTCCGAGCGTGCCATGGCGCGAGCCGAGTGATATAAGTTGGCGTCAAGTTGGCGAATGTTACGTGTACGATTTTCGTAACCGTGACGACTCCGTAACACGACCACCACCGCCCCTACGACTCAGCTCGCCCACTTATACGACCATATAGTCGTATAAGTGAGTCGTAAGTCGTCTAGATCAGGGGTTCTTTAACTGGGTGTATGGGAATCAAAGGCCTGTGGTACGAGACTCGATTTCTCGCTACTGGTGTAAATTAGCAATGTTTTACAAATAATACAATTACCAATGGTTATGTTTTTCCTAGTAATAAGTGTCTAAATTCAGGCGAGTGAAATAATCGTGGATCTGGAAGACTTACTGGCAATTGATAGGATTAGTGATAATTATTTGAACAGTCAAGTAAAGACAGGGGTATATTGGACCATATTCGACAATCCGTTGTGAGTATGGAGCCATCAAAAACTTGAGAACCCCTGGTCTAGGTTATTCCAACACGTTCGTATTTGTACTCACCGAGTTGTACTCACCGAGTTGGTGTTACGGGAGATGAGCAAGGCTCAGACTGTCCCGTCTCAGTAAACATATTCATCTAGCTTGGCCTTGAATGAACTTATCGTTTTACTTTCTGCTATTTCTTCCTTCAATCTGTTCCACTTCTATACATCTCCAAATCTATACATCTAAAGGGAAAACTATATTTTTTTTATCCTTGCTACATCTGTTTTTTCTAAGTTTTTTACTATGTCCCCTTCTCCCTCCCGATTGTATATATTCTTTCATTGAATTGTCCATTTCATCTATTCCCTTCATATACTTATAAACTGCTATTAAATCTCCTCGTTCTCTCCTCTTTTCTAATGTAATCAGACCTAATTTTTTTATCTCTCATTATAAGGCAATTTCTCCTACTCCGGAATTAATTTTGTGGCAATTCGTTGAACTTTTTATAGTTTTGCTATTTCCTTTTTCTTATACGGCGACCAGATTATTTCGGCATACTCCAATTTAGGTCTTATTATGGCTATAATTAATCTTTTCAATTGTGTGTATGCACGTGTGTGTGTGTGTGTGTGTGTGTGTGTGTGTGAGAGAGAGAGAAAGAGAGTGCAAGTGCATCTTAAACAATAATAATAATAATATTTTGTACAAGAAACACGCATAACCAGACTGTCAATATAAATTAACCGTTGAGTTTGACTATAATTGACGTTATTAGGACGATTTCTCAGCGAACGGTAAAAACCACTTGTCTCTCGAAGCAAGCGCATTCAAGTGGCTTATTCATATGCACAAACGCACATAAATATGCGGCACAAATAGCATCACCGCCAGCACTCAACACTGAACTCTACGAAATCAACTTCAAAGAACGAGTCAGCCATGCGAAACGCATTAGCTTCGTGAAAAAACCTGCACACACTTCAGTGACAGTTCGTGTGTGAGAAATCCGTTGAATGAATGAGCGAAAATTGACGACGTACACACACACACACAAGCACATAGCAATACTCAAAATTCAACAGCAAAATCAGGCCAGAAAAATAACTAACGCACTATAGAAAAAATTAGAAATAACAAAACAGAACAAAACTGAAACATCTGCCCCGATATTAATCCAACAAAAAAACATGCAAACGCACGTGACAACGATATTAGTTCTTATTTAAATGATGAAATCAATTAACTCTCCAATTCAGCTAACAATGCAACTACATTTGAGAAAAACGTAATTTACTTCAATAATATATTTAATTTAGGCCTGCCACAATATTCAAGACGACATCAATTTTTAAAAGGTTAAAAGTCTCAAGTGACAGCTGCTACACGGGAAGAAGTCGAAGCTTATGAACACACACACAGGTGTGTCCCGTGCAGCTCGCTGCCACCGCAGAACCAACCCTCTCCACGCTATGATGCCACAAGGACGGAAGACGTATTAGAGAGGACCACCTCCCCAGAATGCATGACACAACACATGACTGATATCGGGTACCATTTACTGCTGGGTGGACAGGGGCTGTTGGATTATATAATTCGCCCAATGAAATTCTCCTCCGCCGGATTATTAATTGATTATTAAATAAAACAATCAATAAATAATTCCACAACTATTATGCGAAATAATTTCATTACGAAAAGTTTACGCTTGCTCATATATGGTAAATAAATTTCAGCTATGGACTTTAGAACAACGACCTAGAGATGATTGAAAATAAGAAAATAAAACAGTACATTAACAAATACTGGGTGTAGGTTGACGCTAAATGTGTAAGGATTCAAGAACATTAGATTTTGAAAATTTTATTTAACGAATTTCTTCCAGTCCCTCGCCTCCTGCAAAGGCAGCACATTACATTAGAACGCTAAACCTAACCTAACCTAAAATCAATGAACAATATAGAAACGTTTATAAGCGTTTTTTATAAATTAGCGTTTTTAATGTTCTTGAATCCTTACACATTTAGCCTAGACCAAGAAAGCATAAAAGATGCATAATTTATGTAAATGCATCCGGATGAAATATATAAACAAAATCATTGACAACAATAACAACAAAGTAAACAACAAAATTATCAATAAAATTAGTAACAAACAAATTAGTAACAACAACATTAACACCATTAACAACCAAATATAACAGCAAAATTAACAAAAGATACTGAGTAAATAACCAAATACCGAGTACATTAACAAATACTGGGTGTCTTATATACCTGTGGCTAGTCGGGGTCTCAATATCTTCCCCCGATCTTCACTATCCGACATTTCTTCGTCATCTGACCCGGAATTTGACGAACTGCATCGCTGACCCAGTGACCTGACATGACCCGACCTCGGCCACGATGACGGACACGCACGTAGAGAACACGTGACCAGAGGAAGGCCGCCATATGGCCCCCTAGTTCTCAGGGGACACGCGGCAGAACTACAACATCCACCCTAACAGACACACACACACACACATAACAAACAAACAACAACAAACGGTCCTTACGTATTATCGGGAGGACCTTTGATTTTTACTTTTTTCTTTTTTCACAGGGTTTGTTGGTTATTATCAAGATCTTTGATTGACCGCGCACTGAGGAAACAACAGGGCGCGAGGGATAAGGTTAGGTTAGGTTAGGGTTAGGTTAGGTTAGGTTAGGGTTAGGTTAGGGTTAGGTTAGGTTAGGGTTAGGGTTAGGTTAGGTTAGGTTAGGTTAGGGTTAGGTTAGGGTTAGGTTAGGGTTAGGTTAGGTTTCAATAAATAATTTACTTTAATTTTTGAGTCGTTTTTAAAGGTCCTCCCGATAATACGTAAGCACCCAACAAACAATATATTTGATTTAGCGCACATATACACGCGCGCGCAATGTAACACAAAAGCTAACACCAAATAACGCAAAGCACAAACTTCAAATACAGAGCAGATCACACATGAAAAAGGCAGCACAATTAGAGAGAAATATCTACAACAGTAAGCACATGACAAGAGCAGAGTAGACCCTGAACTCAGACCGTAGCATAGCGAGTGAGAGTATGTGAGGAGGGATCAAACGACAATTTGAACAAGTACTCGACAAGAGATACGCATACACACACACATACATAGGGCAAAACAATGCAAGCATAAGGAATTAACACAATTCTCGTGGCAATTATTCACAGAAACTTCTCATAAGCGCCGATACAATGGAAAAATGAACTAGAAATCGACAACAATAAAAAACAGACAAATACATGTGTTTCAGTGGTTTTCAAACATTTCATGGCAAGTTGGTTGCCGAACTTCAACTGTCACGTCAAGTTAAGAAAAGAAAATATAATATTTGTCACACATATATATAATAATAATAAAATTTTAAAAAAAAATGAATAGAACAATATTATAGAATAAATTATATACCATATTATCCCGTGTATAAAAGACTCCTTCAATTTTGAGGCAAAAATTATGGAAGCAAATTTTTAGTGATAAGTAACTTTATTCATCACATAAATAATTAAATTCCTCATATCACTGTCTCATCAGAAATATCTCAACTGGAGTCATCAAATAATATCTCATGATGAAATGTTTCCTCACATATATATTACATTACATACTGGAGCTAAAAACTAAACAAAACTTACTCCTATATAAAAGAAACCCGCTATTGTCAAAGTGAAAAATTACACCAAGAAATGGTATTTTATGCGCAAAAAAATACGGTTATTTATACTTTGACAAGGCCAAACTTACCGTGTGACGAAAGTGGCGGATGAAATAGCTCGAGGACACAGCAGAACCGCCGAACAGTCGCAACAAACAGCGCGAGTGCATGTTGCAATAACGACAAACACGCGTGTATGTATGTCTGTCTGTCTATCTTTGTGTAAAAGTCGGCAATTTTTCCAAGCCGGAGGATTATCCAGCAAAATTGCACAAGAACTATTTGTTTTCAGCACCAGACATTGTTTTCACAATAAGCAAGGCGATATAGAGCAGGGCAGTATACGCGATACACTGACACGCCCGTCACTAACGCCTTGTTCCATCACTATTCGTCCGCAAATATGTTGACATCAAATGTGTGATTCACACAAACAAAAAAACCTGGGAGAAAATTGAATGTTCATGATTAGGCTTAGAATTTATAGAAAATTTATTGAAAACACAGTCGACCCTCCAAATAACGAACCTCCAAATGAAGGAATCTTCCAAATAGCGGAATACTTGCTTGGTCCCGATCAAAACCCTATCAAATGCGTGTTAATTATACCTCGAAATAGCGGAATTTAAACATCCGAATAGTGGAATGAGCTATTGATTCCCACTCATATAGCGCACCTCCAAATAGCGAAACAGCGGGATTTCTGTGTGATTCTTAAATAGAAGAAGTATGGAATATATTGACTGTAGCTTGTCGACTGACAACAGTTGGCTATTATAAGCTGATTGGTAGAGACGAGTGACTTATTAGAGCCGGTTATAGACATATTCACAGGCATATTATTAGGTATAAGCAAGTTAAGCGGCCGCCTTGGAACTCAGATTGGTGGAGGACTCACACAAGGAACCATGCAGGAATTAAGACCTTCATGTAACATTGACAATTCCGATTACTAATGCATCGTAGACTAATGATGTGTTGAACATTAAAGAAGAGGGTTTCTCCTGCGAACTGCAGCATATCCAAACCATGGGGAGAACGCCGTACAGCTTAATAATTATTTGGGGTAATGGAAAATTCTGGGTAGAATCATTTGAGAAAAATGTAAATTGATAAATAATAATACTTATGTGAAAAATGAGCGATTCAGAGTGAAAATGGTTTAGTAATACTGCTAAAGCGGAAACCTCCAAATAGCGGAAATTCTTCTCGGTCCCTTCAAGTACGCTATTTTGAAGGCCGACTCTATTTAGATAATGTGAATATGATTGAAAGAAATGTGCATCGACATAGTATTAGCAAAAATGGATCGCCTAACATTTCCAAGTAAATGTATGAGCCAAAACTACAAGCGTTCGATAAAAAAACACCGATAAAGTAGGGCTTTAAATTCGGGGAAACCAAAAAAATGTGAATAATTGAAAACCCAATAATAAATCAAGAACAATACACGAACAATTCAAACAAAGTACGCACAGAATAGAATTACACATCCAAGCTTGGAATTACGGCAAAAAAAAGAATAAATAAATGAGATGCATTCAAAAGAAATGCAATTATTTCGATTGAACTCCCAGTTTCTTGAAGACATCTATCAAGAGTAGCAAAGCCGCAGCTTGGCTTTATTGCCTCAAAATAAATATTCACTAAAAACAAGCTGACAAAACATTGAAAAAACCAAAATACTGCGAACAACTATAAGAAGTTACCACTAAAATTTTCCGCATGCGAAGCAGAACAAACAACACGCCCAATACAATCTCGCGCGAGCTCCACGCGTTGTCAACTGGCAAGACAAATTTGACAAAATAAGACCAATTTCCAGGGCTGCCAGACACATTGGCGGGAAAAAGACAAACGCACGATTAAAAAGACAAAACGCTAAACCCGTTTAAAAAAAACAGAGAAAACAATATTTTTGTATTACCAATTTTGACATTACTCAACATTAAAGTTACAATTTGCCGGTTAATTCAGCGACGGTGAATAATTCTGATTTGATACCCCCTCTATTGCAATCATTTCTGTTGTTTCAAACAGCGGTGGAAATTACAACTAAACAGCCAAGCTTTTCAACAAAAACGCCAAGCTATTTCACAACGTTTATTTGTAACATTGATTTTGTGTTAGTATACGAGACACATTTCTTTGTATTTGGCACAAAAACAGACGCCCATATCAGGTCTAGAAAAGCGCAAGAACATCGCTAAATGACAATAGATGGCGCTATATCCTGTCATCAATTCCGTCGCGGTAAATCTAACACAAGCTCGACGATTTAATGCGATTTTCTTGATGAAGATATAAAAAATATCTAGATTAACAAAACTGAATAAAAACAAAACATGCCTAATTCAAAATCTACCAGAAAGTCAAACAATGCTAAAATTGTGACTTCTTGTGTTTGCTGTTTCACACTAGGAAAATGTATACATAATTTTGGCAGTGTTAAATTCCGCTTCTTTCCACATTGATTATTAACAAACAAACTACATATGGACAGATTCATAGGCAATCGAATCCAGAATTGAAGCTAACTTGAATTGAATTGAAGCATATCCAATCGATATATAGCCAATAATAATAAAAATAATAAGACATGCGTAATACTTGTGTACAAATGAAACTATTTCAGCACTTACACACCGGTTTAAAATGAGTCCAAATATGCCAAGCTCACCAAATATAAAACCTCTCCTCTCACATACACACACACACACACACACACAGACATAGAAACACACACACATGGGCAGTTATAGACATCTTATGGAGCGCGTCTTATAGTTTGATAGCTGAATTAATAATATATATAGCAAAAAACACAGACACATGGCTTGGTTTAATAAGATGGAAAATCATGTGCTTCGTTTAATTATAGTAATATCTTCCATTATGACCTGGAATTATTGATAAATTAGACAAATGTATTTCAATAATAGAAAACAGTATGGCGTGACTCAATACATGACACAAAAAAATAAAAATAAAGACTAAAAGTTATTTAAAAAATATTTCGATTATGAAACGTGACAATGAAAAAACAGATATATCAAAACAAACATTATGCACGCGATATACATATTTTTGTGAAATTTTATAAACTGCCAACTCCACGAAAGCCTCGACAAAACGATCCACGTGTTTTCATCAGCATTTTCCGGGCCCACTTCAAAATATATCGTCAATCTGCGTGCAAAAACAACAAACAACAAGTGAAAATACCAACAAAAAACATTATTTTGATTAAGAAAATTTACGCATAAAACATATTTAAGACGTTAAAATTGCTAATCTATAATCATGATTGTACCACCAATCATGATTTTAATACAAATCATTATTATCATAATATTTTACATCACAATACCAATCATGATTGTAATATCAGCCATGATTGTAGTACCAATCATGAGTTTCAATATCAGTTCAGTTTTTAATAAAAACATGATTGGTACGGCAATCATCGATTGCAATCGTCAATCGTGATTGTAATCATTAATCATGATTGTAATAATCAATCACGTGTATAAACATCAGTCACGCTTGTATTCATCAATCATGATTGTATTCATCAATCATGATTGTATTCATCAATCATGATTGTATTCATCAATCATGATTGTAGTAATAAATCATGCTTGTAGTAATTAATCATGATTGTAGTAATCAATCATGAGTGTAGTAATCAATAATGCTTGTAGTAATAAATCATTATTTTAGTAATCAATCATTAGTGTAGTAATCAATCATGATTGTAGTAATCAATCATGATTTTAGTAATCAATCATGATTGTAGTAATCAATCATGATTGTAGTAATCAATCATGATTGTAGTAATAAATCATGATCGTAGTAATCAATCATGCTTGAAGTAATCAAACATGATTGTAGTCATAAATCATGATTTTAGTAATTAATCATGCTTGTAGTAATCAATCATGATTGTAGTAGTCAATCATGAGTGTAGTAATATATCATGATTGTAGTAGTCAATCATGAGTGTAGTAATATATCATGATTGTAGTAATCAATCATGATTGTAGTAATCAATCATGATTGTAGTAATCAATCATGATTGTAGTAATCAATCATGATTGTAGTAATCA
>OU696594.1:5684780-5769780 GCA_916048095.2 Sacculina carcini
TCAAGTTAGTTAATTTATGTATGCCTTAATTTGTGTATCAAAATATATAAATGAAATTTAAATGTCTCAATTTATTATTGCAATTCTACTGAATTTGCCTGTAATTTAATAATAATTGATAATAATAATAAAATACGCACCGGTAAGCCTATAGGTCCAGCATCTCCTTTCATACCATCCGTACCCTGAAATAACACACACACACACACACACACACACACACACACACACACACACACACACACACACACACACACACACACACACACACATATATACACAAATTCTTGAGTAGAAAAGATACAATTATACATGAAGCAATGTTGAAAATATATTTAAAAACCTACCAGAAGACATGATAATAAAACCGCTTACAGCAAAAATAACATAAAACGGAATATGGAAAATATATAGTCGCAAGTATATATTGAGCTAATTGAAATTTAAATAAATTAGCGAGAGATGTAACAAACAAAAATAGTATCAAATTATTCAAAGATTATTATAATGAGCATTTAGTAAATAAAATATTTGGTAAATACAATTTTCTGCTAAGAATATTAATACTCATTATGTAATAAAATGTAAATTATGGTGTTTTTTCATTTACTAAGGTAAAGCCATTACCGTTGAGCCGTGGGCGCCTTTTTCGCCGCGGCCGCCTTTGATGCCGGGCGGGCCCTGCGGTCCCAAAAGTCCCTGAGGCCCGGGAGGGCCCGGTGGTCCCACAATACCGCCGTTTATCTCAAAGTCCCGGCGAAAACCCGTACGACGTCGCAGCTTCTTATATTTCTGCTGATAAACATATAAACATACACACATATATACATACACACAAACACAAGCATATATACACAAACACAAACATATATACTCATATCTGCACACACACACACATACAAACATACACACATATATAATAATACATACACGCAAACATACACACATATATATACAACATTCAAACAATAAGTCACATGCTATTTATGTCAGCAGCCAGGTGTCACTCCTAGGTGTCATTGTCTGGTAAAATGCTACTGGGAACAAAGTAAGCTACTGAATTTTACTGTGTAATTTAATTGGTTCAATTTCAAGTTGCATAAGCTTAAGTTGCATAAGGATATGGGTTGTAATATCATGTATGTATGAGACAGACAATGACAACCAGACACTAGCAGACAATGACACCTAGGAGTGACACCTGGTTGCTGACATAAATAACATATATATACATACACACATATATACACTCATATATACACATAAATACACACACACACATACACATATAGATGTACAATTCCCAGCAAACCTATAAAGTCAGTCTTAAACAGTATTGGTAAAAATACAGTGTTTATTTATTAATACAAGTGTGCATTTGTGTAATTATCTATTGATATGTAATATACGTACGTATATATGTACTCATCTGTAGTGAAATGTATATATTGATAGCTACATGGCCGAAAATGTACAGTGTATTAATTTGTGTTAATTCCTACCGAATCTCCCTTATCACCCTTTCCTCCACCAATTCCGGGAGGCCCCTGCACACACACACACACGCACACACACATGAACACACACACACACACACACACACACATACATACACACACACACAGATACACATACACACATACTTATACACACATACATGATTCGGTGTGTCTATTAATAGAATGATACATTAAAAAAAGTATTTAGTTATATTTTATATTTTACTTTTTATTTTATATCAATTTAGTTTTTATAGAATTAAATTCTATTGTGATTTTGCACAAAAGTCTGGAGGAAAATCAGAAAAGTACACACAGTACAAATATAATGAGAATAATAACAAATAATTGAGCATATATATGAGAGAATATTATTCAAAATAATATAAGAACTCACCGGAGGTCCCGGTAGTCCCGGGGGTCCCATCAGGCCCGGAGGTCCCATTTCTCCGAGGTCCCCGTGGTCCCCCTTCACTCCTGCCTGACCCTGTTCAGAAGACACAACAAATAACAAATAATTATTGTCGTGATAAAAACATGAAACACTATAAACAGTTAACATAATATTTAACACAATTCAATATCCTTGATATTTAATTATATTAATTTATTTTAATCTATATTTCTAATTATCTACTCGTTATAACTATTTATACGTGTATCTTATAATAATCTGCATAATATCAGAATATTATAATCAACAAAAATAAGCATTCGCATATACATACACAATTATGCCTGTATATATATGTGTATGTGTGTTTGTATGTGTGTTTGTGTGTGTGTGTTTTTTTATATGTGTGTGTATGTTTCTATGTGTATTTGTTTGTATGTGTGCGAGTGTGACAATGTGTCAGTATGTCAGTATGTCAGTGTGTCAGTGTATCAGTTTGTCAGTGTGTCAGTGTATCAGTGTGTCAGTGTATCAGTGTGTATCAGTGTGTCAGTGTGTCAGTGTATCAGTGTATCAGTGTATCAGTGTGTCAGTGTATCAGTATATCAGTGTGTTAGTGTATCAGTGTGTCAGTGTGTCAGTGTATCAGTATATCAGTGTGTTAGTGTATCAGTGTGTGTCAGTGTGTATCAGTGTGTGTCAGTGTATCAGTATGTGTCAGTGTTGTGTCAGTGTGTCAGTATGTCAGTGTGTCAGTATATCAGTGTGTTAGTGTATCAGTGTGTCAGTGTATCAGTGTATCAGTGTGTTAGTGTATCAGTGTGTTAGTGTATCAGTGTGTCAGTATGTCAGTGTATCAGTGTATCAGTATATCAGTGTGTTAGTGTATCAGTGTGTCAGTATGTCAGTGTGTCAGTGTATCAGTGTGTCAGTGTGTCAGTGTGTTAGTGTATCAGTGTGTAAGTGTATCAGTGTATCAGTGTGTCAGTGTATCAGTGTATCAGTGTATCAGTGTGTCAGTGTGTCAGTGTGTCAGTGTGTGTGTCAGTGTGTCAGTGTGTCAGTGTGTCAGTGTATCAGTGTGTAAGTGTGTTAGTGTATCAGTGTATCAGTGTGTATCAGTGTGTCAGTGTATCAGTGTATCAGTGTGTCAGTGTATCAGTGTGTCAGTGTATCAGTGTGTCAGTGTATCAGTGTGTCAGTGTTGTATCAGTGTGTATCAGTGTGTCAGTGTGTACGTGTGTCAGTGTGACAGTGTGTGTGTCAGTGTGTCAGTGTGTCAGTGTGTCAGTGTCTCAGTGTCTCAGTGTGTCAGTGTATCAGTGTATCAGTGTATCAGTGTGTCAGTGTGTCAGTGTGTCAGTGTATCAGTTTGTCAGTGTGTCAGTGTGTCAGTGTGTCAGTGTATCAGTGTGTTAGTGTATCAGTGTATCAGTGTGTCAGTGTGTCAGTGTGTCAGTGTATCAGTGTGTCAGTGTGTCAGTAAGGTGGATAAACTGACTGGTAGACCAGGGGGACCTTGAGGTCCCGGTAGGCCGTCAATACCGTTGGTCCCGGCGGGCCCCGGGCCTCCACGGTCCCCTTGCACCCCCGGCAAACCAATAGTTCCGCTACTGCCTAACATCACATCAAAAAAACATCACGAAAACATCATATCAAAAACATCACAAAAACATAAAAATCACATCTAAAACATCAAATAAAAAACACATCAAAAACATCAAAAAAAACACCACAAAACCTCACAAAAACACCACAAGACCTCACAAAAACATCAAGAAACACCACAACATCTAAAACATCAAGACACACAAGAACACACATTGATTTAGCTCATAAACAGAGTTATAATTCAAGTTAATTGTTAGATTAAAATATACGAGCCAAAAAACACGACAATATGATAGCAAATGTTAGCTGATATCATCGATATATATATATATATATGGAATATTAATAGAAAAAAGACTAGTTAATTTGTGAGTAATTATTCAGCATCTGATAAACACACACCTTTTTCTCCCTTTAGTCCCATAGCTCCCTTATCACCAGCCGGCCCAGGTTCGCCCTGTTTTCCCTGCATAGCTGCCCTACCACTTACACCCTTGTCACACACACACACACACACACACATGTACATACAAACACACAAGCACATACATACACACAAGCGTTGACGGGTTACATATTTTTTGGAATAGAAGTGATTTTTCAAAATATTCATATTGAATTACTTGATTATCATTACTGATATAATAAACATATGCTAAAATTACATTTCTCAAGAGATAAGTTATTTGTTAGATGAGTCATAAATCAGGAATAATGAAAAACAGATAGTGTTTTGATTAACAATTTTGTTTTTATGCAAAGACACAAATAAAATAACTAAGCCGTTATCTATAGTTTAAGGCTTTAACAAAACTTAGTCACGTTTTGAAATAAAAATACTACGATAATTCAATGGATGAATATAAATATATTTGGCATTATAATATTGTATTTTTATTAATATTAAAATCGTATTTTGTTCTCTTGAAATTAAATATTCCATCAGTAGCAACAGAAATAAATTTTCATGACAAATATTCAAATGAAATATGAAAAAAAGACAAGCAGACAATAAAAGACAAGGTGGTACATACCAAGGCGGAAGAAAGACAATGGCGACAATTTGGCAGCCAACACCAAAACCAGCAAAAAAGACAAACTGACGACAGAAAAAGGCCAATCTAAAAAGAGCCGAAAACCCAGCAAGAAAAGCATTCGCCATCAATAAAACGTGAAATAATATTTAAGGTGAAATTTTCGAGATGCAAACGAAATTAACACAATATATAAGTAGAAATTGTGTACAAAACAGTACACACGTATACTAAATAGTATATGAACACACAAACACACACACAAACATCACAAACACCTAATATACACACACACACACATTTAATACACATCCAAAAAAAACTTTGCTCCCAAAAACCAGTGAATATATACTTGTTGACATTGAGAACATTTTCAACACTTTATATATATATTTTTATTACTATTTATATACATTAAGACATAATATAAACACATGGATAAAAAATACATATATATGTTTATTAACCTTGTAAGAATTGCATTTGCTTAACATTGGAACCCTAAAGGATTGGCAAGAGTTCATAGAAAACGATAGACCAAGATAGATGAGCTGTTCTCTTCCTGTAGACATGCCAATGGAAGAAAAACATGTTATAAAGAAGATTGCAAAATCCCCCAGTCGCATGCGTGCCGTCATGCAAACATGCTAGCATGCATTGTGTCAGTTTGAGCCAACACCAGAAACACAAATAAAAAGCGAGAATGCAACGAGAGAAACATGAGAAACATGAGAAACATGAGATGATGGCGAGAAACATACACGTTTTCCTCGCTTTCCACGCGGTCCCTCAGGTCCCA
The DNA here is from genome assembly GCA_916048095.2 of Sacculina carcini. Lineage (NCBI taxonomy): Eukaryota > Metazoa > Arthropoda > Thecostraca > Sacculinidae > Sacculina > Sacculina carcini. The sequence continues at coordinate 5,690,118 of OU696594.1, forward strand.
ACTCGCCAGGCGGGCCCATGGGACCGGGACCACCGGGCCCGCCAATGGGACCGGGCGGTCCGTGGGGACCTAAGCACGAGACAAAAATATTAGCCATATGTCTTCGGTTTGAGTGAAGACATACTATATTTATGTTATGTTAATAAGAAAGCTATGTTGTATTCAAATGGAGTGCTTGAATAATATTGTTAATATTATATTTGACTAATATTTTGTATTGTTTTCATTATATAAATGCCTGCTAATTTTTTTACTAATCAAGTTTTCTTGTAATTTATAAACAAACGAAAAATTATGCTATCCTAACATGTACGAGATATATCACAAGATAATTAGTAGAATGGCAAGGTGTGTGTGTGTGTATGTGTGTGTATGTGTGTGTATGTATGTGTATGTGTGTGTATGTGTGTGTGTTCAAGTTCAAGTTCAAATTGTATTTTTTCCACAAGCAAATAACAAATAGCATAACAACAATAGATAAGGAACGTGGATATAGAGTCTGCTGAGACATTGTCTCTTCTGCAGACTTATGTAATAATGATAATTTTGTTCCAACATGAAAATGTGTGTGTCATGTGTGTATGTGTGTGTGTGAGTGTGTGTGTGTGTGTGTGTATGTATGTATGTGTGTGTGTGTGTTGGCTAGCCTGGGGGTCCGGGAGGTCCCTCAATGAAGCCGGTAGGAAAGCTGTTACCATCCACCGTGGTAATTAATCCTCGCTCTCCTTTTACACCGGTCTCTCCCTGACACACATTACATTACATTACATTAAGACATTTATATCGCGCTTTTCACCCGAGGGTCTCAAAAGCGCTCAAACACACACACACACACACACACACACACACACACACACACACACACACACACACACACACATACATACACAATACGTGTTGATGGGTGATTATTGTGTGTGTGTGTGTGTGTGTGTGTGTGTATTGTGTGTGTGTGTGTGTTTGTCCTGTATTGAGCTTCATATGTATATGTGAGTATATGTGTGTATGATTGTATGCGGGTGTGCACTTGTATGTATGTGTGCATATGTACATGCATGCATGAGTATGTTCATGTAGGCATATAAATGTGTGTGTGTGTGGCGCTTTTGAGAATTTGTGAAACTATTGTAAAGGCGCATTATAAATGTTCAATAAATGAAAATGAAATGTGTGTGTGTATGCATAAAAACATCCAATGTCAAAGCAACTAATCGATGTCAATTGATTTTGCCAGTTATACTTGGCAACACTGCACACAGACACACAGACCTACATACAAATAGACACACATATACAGATATAAACACACACACACATATACAGGCATACATACACACATAGAAACATAGACACATACACATACAAACATTTACACACGCACACAGTTTTCCATGCAGGCGAATTCGCGTTTGGAATAAATTGCACTATCGTAGAGGCCAAAATTATAGGAGAGTTCAAATCAGTTCAAATTGGATATTCAGTGGAAAAGAGACAGGACAGTCCGAGCGTAAGCTCATTTCCTCAACCTCAACTAGGTAAGCACATACATACACACACACACACACACACACACAGCCACAAAATTTTTAGGAAGCATCAAACATTTGGCATATTTCGACAGATTAAAAAAGTTAGGTTTGACAACGCTAGAAGAAAGGAGAGTTAGAGGGGATTTAATCTCAGTTTATAGATGTCTTACAGGGGAGGATAAAATGGAAAATCAGAAGTTGTTTCAATTCTCAAAATCTAATAGGAATCACAGTTTTGGCCTACAAAAACGCAGGATTAAAAAGGACATCCAAAAATATAGTTTCCCAAATAGAGCAGTAGATAGATGGAATAGGTTGCCAAGCGACATAGTACAACAGCCAACGACACAACTGTTTAATAAGACATATGACAACTGGAAGGCGGCAGTCACGAGCCTCTGACTCATTCCTGCGAAGACAACTAGTAAGAACAACTAGTAAGAACACACATACACATACATACAGAGAAGCATAAAGAACACAATGATCGCACCTTCTTGCCAAGAGGTCCCGGAGGTCCCGCTGGTCCCGAATCGCCCGACGGTCCCCGCGGGCCTGGCTCGCCTGGAGGTCCGCCCTTGCCCGGCGGACCCTCGGCGCCGTTGAAGCCCGGCAGTCCCGTGGGCCCCGTGGGACCGGCAGGTCCCATAGCCCCTGATTCACCTTTCTCGCCCTGAAATTCCGATACGTAGCGAATCAGTCAATTATGTGCTAGTCACTATGAATGAGTCATTTGTGTGTGTGTGTGTGTGTGTGTGTGTGTGTGTGTGTGTGTGTGTGTGTGTGTGTGTGTGTGTGTGTGTGTGTGTGTGTGTGTGTGTGTGTGTGTGTGTGTGTGTGTGTGTGTGTGTGTGTTCGTGTGTGTTCGTGTGTGCAAGACGTATAACCTATACTTTTGTCAATAACAATTTCTCATATTTAGCATAAACAATGCATAATGCTTCTAATTGATAATGCCTTTTAGCCAAATTCTTCTTACATACTTCTTACATGTTTAATATTGTCAATATGTATATCAAAGTAATATGTGTGTATTGAATTACACACACAAAATTGTGTGTGTGTGTGTGTGTGTGTGTGTGTGTGTGTGTGTGTGTGTGTGTGTGTGTGTGGGTGTGTGTGTGTGGGTGTGTGTGGGTGTGTGTGTGTGCGTGTGTGTTCGTGTGTGCAAGACGTATAACCTATACTTTTGTCAATAACAATTTCTCATATTTAGCATAAACAATTCATAATGCTTCTAATTGATAATGCCTTTTTAGCCAAATGCTTCTTACAGACTTCTTACATGTTTAATATTGTCAATATGTCTATCAAAGTAATTGAATTGCACAAACAATTTTGTGTTGGTGTGTTTGTGTGGTTGTGTAATGAATCAATGTTGTTCCTTTTATGAAGAAATATATGTCCATTTTTTCATTGAGGGCTGATATTTGGGATAGAAAATATATCAAAAGGAACACAAGGATATTGGAAAAGTGATGAGAAGAAAACATAATTGAACAGGATAAGACAGGACTTGTTAATTTTCTTGATATCCTCATTATAAATCTCTTCAGATCTCAGTTTTTCTAGCGTCTCATCTTGGGACCAAGTCAACATTCGCAGTGAGATCCGTGGACAGCAAGAATGAATAGAAAAACGGCCAACCAACCTTCAGCATGACCACATTGTCTGCATCAATGGTGAGACCCAGTTGGGACAATCCCTGCAACAAATCAACGCCCGAAAATTGTTTCTCACTCAAAAACAATAAGCCAACTTTGAGCTTGAAATAAAACTGAAAACCGCCAAATAGAAAAATACAAGCGTTCTACGAAAGTGCCCCAAGTGAGTGTGTGGATTAAAAGAACAATATGGATACCAAACAACAGTTAAAAACAAGACAGGAGTACAACACCCAAGAGACAAAGCAGAAATAAGCGAATACAAGCAAAACCATCGGAAAAAATTAATCAGTGTTTCAGCAGAACCAAACAGCACCAAACATTCAATAGTTGAAGAAAATTCAGCCACCTGGAATATATTCCGGCAAATTCAAGAAAATATTCTGCAAAATAAAACACAGTAAACATTAGCGGATCCAGAGGGGGGCTCAAGGGGGTCTGAAGCCCCCTCCAAAAAAACGTGTCCATCAACTCTCAAGAAGTTCACTGAAAGAGGCAAAAAAAATATTTCTGTAGAATCTGTTGATCTGATAAGCATTATCGCAAATATGTTGCATAATGATGCATGTACATGACTGATCGCCCCCAAAATTTCAGCCCCCAAAATTTCAGCCCCCAAAATTTCAGCCCCATAATATTGCACTCTGGATCCGCCATTGACAGTAAATTACACCCAAATTCAGCTGATACCAGCTTTATTGGTTGTCGACATGCTAAATAACAAGCTAGTCGCGTGTTGTTAGCAGGCAAATTAACAAGCACAAATAAACAACCAACATGCACAGCAGACACACATACACACAGACATGCATCATGCAACATGCAACATGCCCAGCCATTGCATGAATCTTGTTCCGGATAGCATACAATATATACCCCCAATAATTTAACCAAACGGAAACCACTACACTATACTATGAGGTAACATTCGGATGTGATGTTTGGATGCAACCGAATGTGATACTGCGAACGCATAATTTCAACATAAATATTGGATGTGACTGTCGGATGTGACTTTTAGATGTGATGTGATATTTCATATGGATGTGTGGTTTGCGTAAGCGTCATGATCCTGATTTGATCATAATCATGACATAATCACCATCATAAGATCATGCACATAACACTGTATGTATGTGTGTCTGTGTGTGTGTGCATGTTTTCTTACCTTATTCTACTGCTGATTCCTATGCTAGTATGCATTAATCTTCTGGGATAATTCAGGATTTATCAATCGAGTGTTTCTGTGTGTGTGTGTCTATGTGTTTTTGTTTTCTATGTGTGTGTTTGTCTTTTTCTGTGTGTGTTTGTCTATTTCTGTGTGTGTTTGTCTATTTCTGTGTGTTTTTGTTTTTTCTGTGTGTGTTTGTCTTTTTCTGTGTGTTTTTGTCTTTTTCTGTGAGTTTTTGTCTTTTCTGTGTGTTTTTTGTCTTTTTCTGTGTGTTTCTGTCTTTTTATGTGTGTGTTTGTCTTTTTCTGTGAGTTTTTGTCATTTTCTGTGTGTTTTTTGCCTTTTTTGTGTGTTTTTTTGTCTTTTTCTGTGTGTTTCTGTCTTTTTATGTGTGTGTTTGTCTTTTTCTGTGTGTTTCTGTCTTTTTCTGTGTGTTTCTGTCTTTTTATGTGTGTGTTTGTCATTTTCTGTGTGTTTCTGTCTTTTTCTGTGTGTTTCTGTCTTTTTATGTGTGTGTTTGTCATTTTCTGTGTGTTTTTGTCTTTTTCTGTGTGTGTTTGTCTTTTTATGTGTGTTGTTCGCGTGCTTCATGTGATTAGTTTTCTCTACCTGATTATTCGCTCCTGATTATCCGTTGTCTTTCATATCATACGTTTCACCTCTGCGTGTGTTTTTCCTATTTTCTTCTATTGGGATTTGGCTAAAACAATGATGATGATAATTATGACGATTTGTGTATATTAGTGTGTGTATTATTTGTGTGTGTGTTATTTGTGTTTGTGTGTGTGTGTGTGTGTGTTATTTGTGTTTGTGTGTGTGTGTGCTATTTGTGTTTGTGTGTGTGTGCGTGTGTGTGTCTGTGTATGTGTGTGTGCGTGTGGTTGTGTATGTGTGTGTGTTTTTTTTTTATTTGTGGTATTGTGAGTGTTTGTGTATGTATGTGTATGTGTGTGTATGCATGTGCGTGTTATTTGTGTTAATGTGTGTGTGTGTTTGTGTATGTATGTTTGTCTGAAGGTCTGTGTGTGTGTGTATATGTACCTTGATGGCCACTATTTCTGCATATCCCAGCGAGCCGCCACGAATACTGGTCACAGATCGTTTCACTGACTGTACATAGTCAGGCTGCATACACATACACACACACACACACACACACACACGCACGCACACACACGCACACACACACACACACACACACACACACACACAGCCAAACACACACGTGCACATGCACATACACACATTCATGAACCAAGCAATTTGCATGCCTACGGAACACATCACAATATACACTGCATAACAAGTGGTTAGATTGTTAATATTAGAATCAAACTTCACGCCAGCATGCAGTCGAGGGTTAGAGATAATAAATAGTGTATGTTTGAACGCAGGCATCAAATATCACGATGTTTAGCAAGTCACAAATATGCATAGCATAAAAACAGTCAACTTTTTTCACAATGCAGCAAAATTCGGCCTATTTTAATTCGCATTCCCCCTTGCATATAGAACAAGTATGAAACTGATAATACTTCTATATATATATATATATATATATATGCTAAAAGTGCTGTAATATCAAACCTCAGTTGGAAAGAAATCCTGAATTATAAGTGTGTATGTGTGTGTGTGTGTTTGTCTGGGGTTGTCTTGCTATCAAAATATTGCAATTACGAATAGAGCAATTACGAAAGAGAGCAGAGAGCTGGTTGAACCTTGTCGGTGGAGAAGAGATTGGACGAGGCACCTGTTGATAAGCCAGGGTCACCTTTAGCACCCGTGTCTCCCTTTAGACAAAAACAAACAAACACATACACACACATTTACGCACACACACACACACACACAAACACTAGCATACACACACAAAATAGGAATTAACACATAAAGGATATTTGAGATGAAATTTAATATTGCCGTTTTGAATAAACTATTAATAAATTTTTTTAATTAATATACTGTTATGTATCATTAATTTATTGACAATAGTAGGGAATGCATCGAATTGAAGTAAGCGCCCATATAACCATACAGTAAATATGGTCAATATGATTGATTTTGCTATCATTGCAATCATTGCAGACAACACCTGCCAAATAGCAATTTCTCACTACGACCATGCACAGCAACCATGCACACACACATTTTATAAATTCAATCACCGAACGACTGCAACAGGAGCCAACCCAGGTGGATTATCACTCCATATGTTGATGGATTAGCGATCCGCCACACACACACACACACACATACATATATATACTCTCATTCAGACAAACGAGATTAAACTCGATAAAACTGGATTGCCGCTTTGCAGTTTTCAATCTTCTTCTTCGTCGTCTCGATCGTTCGTGCGAGTTTTTGATGATCGCTGTTGAGCTTGTGCAGTAATTCGCCGATGTGTAACGTTTCGGAGCAGCCGGTCTCCATCCTCAGACAATGTGCTCAACTAAATGCCGTTTGTTTGTTGTTGATTGTGTGTGTTTATATAGGACGTCAATTGTATGTGTTATTTTCACGCCTCGTGTATGCGCGCGGTGTGCGAAATTCGCACCTATGGTCGATGACGCCTATGGCTCACGCTACTGCGCGCCGCCGTTTGTGGCACCTCGCGCATGGGCGCGTCCAGCTCACTGCTTGATGGGGGTCTTTGGGTGGGGAGAACATTGTTGAACGCATTGTTGTTTTGTAAATCACTTCCAAAAGTTTCAAGCGCCTGTTGTCCGTTTCGTGCGCCAATATATCTGTTCTTGCCACTAACCTTTACCTACCTTTTGAATCATACCTTTTGAATACCTGAATACTTTTGAAACCACTACCTTTTGAATCATATTTATTGTTGTTGCTGTTTATTGAATCATATTTATTGTTGTTGTTGTTTATTGAATCATATTTATTGGTGTTATTGTTTATTGAATCATATTTATTTGTGTTGTTATTACTTATTGAATCATATTTATATTTATTGTTGGATGTTTCTTATTGAATCATATGTATTGTTCTTGATTGTTAATTATTACTTATTTATTAATATTTATTCTTATTTATTGATGGCTGTTATTTACTGAATCACATATTTATTGTTGATTGTTATTGATTGTTATTGTTATTGTTATTGATTGTTATTGAGGAACGTGGGCGGAGTGACATTATGGATTGTTATCGGATGATGGTTTATTATTTATTGTTATTTATTTATTGTTATTTATTGTTATTATTTTCTTTCCAACTCTCTTTCTAGACTTTTTCCTATTCGAACTCTCTTTCTCTCTGAATCTTTTGGGCGCTTCCGGTACATGGGGCCACCTTAGGGTGGTAATAGTGCTTGCACTCTTCCCATGCTACTGGATTTGCCTGTGATTAATAATAATAATAATAATAACTATTTCTTCTCGACTAATATTTGTGTTATTCGCCGATGCATTGTGGTTTTTGATAGCACCTTTGCTTGGATGGCAGGTCAAACGGCGCGACAGCATTTCTACATGAACGCTGACCTGCCATCTCAGCAACGGCGCTATCAAAATCCACAGTGCATCGGCGCATAACACAAAGATAAGTCGAGAAGAAATAGTGGCAAGAACAAGATATATTGGCGCACGAAACGGACAACAGGCGCTTGAAACTTTTGGAAGTGATTTACATAACAACAATGCGCCCAAAAATCAACGTGCAATTGGAAGAAAATGGTGTTCTCCCCACCCATACACACATACACATATATACACACAGAGACATACACACGCATGCACATATACACACACATACACACACATACACACACATATAATAAATCACCGTTCATACTGACAATACATCAATTAGCACATACACACACACACACACAGAACAGCAGCCGAATGTCAACACAAAAGACATTTATCAAGCTAATTAGCATAGTAAATACAAGAGACACATACATACATACACACACACACACAGGTGTCACAACTGAACGCTTGAAAACAACATCAACAACTTCAGCCAAGGACAACTTGTATGCATATTTCAACACACACACACACGAACACGCATTAACGGTGGAGAAATGCTGGCAAAATAAAAGACTCACCTTTTCGCCTTTGGGACCATCAAGCCCGATAGGACCCTGCAGAACACGTGAGAAAAACATCAATTATCAGTAAAATCAGAACGAGAAAAAAATTCAACAATGAAAAACAATACAAAAAATTGCAGCATAGCAAACAAACATTTCCAATTTATCTAAGCAAAAAAAGTGCACTCTGAATTTTGGCACGGGTTTTCATTATTATTATTATTATTAATTACAGGCAAATCCAGTAGCATGGGAAGAGTGCAAGCACTATTACCACCCTAAGGTGGCCCCATGTACCGGAAGTGCCCTTAAATTTTCATTATATGAAAATTTCATTGCATAGCATGCTTCTCTGTGGTGTAATGCGGTGTAATGTTAGTAGACATGCCAAAATACAACATGACATTAGCAGGAGATATTGGGTAGCAGTTAGATGTATGGTTAAGGATACCCAAAATGGGTAACGATATAGACCCCATCAGGGAACAAGCCTTCTCGTAGTTTTCGTGAATAAAAGGGAGTGGAAATATGAGAGAATATAATAAGGAACACATATATTGTTCTGATGTTAAAAAAGAAAATATTCCGTATTACATTCTGATATATTCCATATGCCATTATTTCATTAGCGACCATCTAATCCCCTCATTCGAGCACGCAATACCTCTCTATATTCAGGCTTGCTATCTGCGGATAATTAATAACTATTTATAGATGCCTTGCTACACGCACACGCAAACACGCACACTAAAGCCAAAATAGATTGGAGACGCAATTGCAAGTACATCTGAAAAAACATCACACATTAGACTCTGAATATATTGATATCACAATTCAGCGGATGTGAGACCTTCCTTTGCAGCAAATTCCAGTTATGAGGCACTTGGAGATCACAGCACAACATCTCATTACACACCATCCACACACACACACACACACATCATGCAACACTGTACACAGTACACTCTCAACCCAGACGTCATCATAACATCCACAGGAGCTGTGGAATAACTCGGTCACAGTGCCGTGGCGTTCCTCTCAGCAGGTCGAAGTTGCTCGGCCAGACAACCTGAGCAACGTCAACAACAACAACCACAATAATAGCAATAGCACTAGCCAGATTAGACCAGATGACTTCCACCCGGTCAACAGTGCAAAATTCCAATGACAAGTGGTGTTGGAGCCCATCGCGACCAACTCCCTCCATACACTGAGCAGTTCCGACGGACTAACACCATGATAGGACACAATCTCGGACAAGACACACTTGTCCGGCGGTCGGACGAGCCGTTGGCGCCGAAATCCGCCCTCATGCCGCAGCCGAACTCCGGATCCGCGTCCGGCACACATTCCCGTCACAAACACGTCCTCCAAGTGAAACAGACGCGTTCTCAGCGCGCGCTTGTAGATAACACGCGCTGCATCAGCTCCCAGTGCATAGGCGGTGCCCGAAACGTACGCAGGGTAGGTGTCATTAGCGTACATGTAGCGAGGAGTGTAGTAATGTGAGCTGGAGTCCCTGACTACGGGTGAGTGGTGAGTCAGCGACCCGACAATAGCCAGCGGATCGTGCAATTGTCGCAACAATGCAAGCAAGTTGTCCATGTTGATAAACATGTCTTCGTCGCACTTCAAAATATAGCTGGCCCGACATGCCGATACAGCCCACTTGAGAGAGTAGATGCTCTTGATCGTCAGGTTGGTGTAGACATCGACAAAGTCCTCCTGTAGGATGTCGGCATGTTCCAGCGCCTCCAGACGCACCAATTGCATAGCACGTTGGTCGCTCGACGTTCCCAGAACAAACACCACCTGGACATCAGCTTGAAAGCCGTGTGTCCTGTGTCGGCCAGTGTATTTGGCTGCCCATGTGCTTCTGATAGCGCGGCGAGCGTCCGAACTTCTCACCGAGCTGTGCACAACAACCAGCAAGAATGGAGCGCATTTTCGAGATACGGCCGCCGGTGTTGTGGATGCATTCCACACATCGGGAACCAGCAGGGCCGTATTCCTGTGAGGACGAACATAGCGACTGACATTCAAGTCAGAATGAGCACGCCAGAATGGCAAAGACACCTCCAATGGTTCCGAATCAGCCAACACAGATGACGTGGTGGGGGCGGAATCAACAGTAGCTGTAGCTGAACTGGACTGTAGAATCTTGGTCTGTAGGGATAATTGAGAAGAAAACGACGTTGTCGGTAGAGGTGGTAGTGCTGTCAAACTCAGCAGAGTCACAAACAAAACGCTCGAGCATCCAAGTCCAACATAGATTAGCAGCAGCAATCTTTGTCGCACGGTCAGCTGTAGCAGTCGACAGTTCTGACAAGTGCTCATCACCGAGCCACATCAACAATCACTGACACCAACGACGGGCCATGTAATCAGTGCAGGCACAGTTAGTGTCCTAGACTAACCGCAGTCGAGTAGATCGATGACGATTACACTAGCACCAGCCAACAATGACGACTCAGCTCACCAAATGTTCAGCCACAACAAATCCATCTCTGTTGCCGATAAGAAGCGAGAACTTGTCGAGAATTTGGTTGGTTGAATTTGGAAGTATGAACTTTCTAGAGGCCGACGATGCCAAGATGGAGCATGGTAAGTGTGAAAATGGGATATTGTATGAAAATGGGATATTGTATGAAAATGGGATAACAAAAATTGGTGACCAAATGACATTAAATTCTTACAACAGATTCTTTTGAGAAAAAATGTCCCGTCTATCTACTAGCTATCTATCTACGCCATTGGTGTTCAATTCCGGTGACAATTGCGTAATTGTTGCAAACACTCCAGTTTGTTGCACATGGGTCGTTCATACCGGACACACACACACACACCGACACCGCTATCACACAACACACAACTGCCTTCTCTCTCGCACGCGCACACGAGCAGCACAGATGTACACACACGCACGCACACAGGCAGACAGACAGACAGACGTACATACACACATATTCACACATATACACGCTTTATGTAAACAGGAACACAGATGTTTCTGCTCTTACATGTACTTTGTCCTCACGTGGTCTACACACGTGTGTATGTATGTGTGTGTGTGGGTGTGTGTGGGTGTGTACATGGGTATGTGATGACACAGAGCCAACCTATGCCAACATACTACGCAATCCAACGGACAAGGTCACACACACACACACACACACACACACACATACGCACATACATACACACACACATATATCAGCTAGGTATCATACATGAGATAAATCAAGATAGTAGACTTTTCCAAAGGCGGCAAGACGGAGTGGTAGTGTCAGTGTCAGTGTCAGTATGTGTCAGTGTCAGTGTCAGTGTGAGTATCAGTATGTGTCAGTGTCAGTGTCAGTATGTGTCAATGTCAGTGTCAGTGTGAGTATCAGTATGTGTCAGTGTCAGTGTGTCAATGTCAGTGTCAGTATGTGTCAGTGTCAGTGTGTCAGTGTCAGTGTCAGTGTCAGTGTCAGTATCAGTGTGTCAGTGTCAGTGATGCTCGCATCCGAGAATACGACGTTGTTAATGAAACCACTCTCACAATGGTCCCAAATCAACTCCACAATGGTCCAAATCACTCTCACAGTGGTCCCAAATCAACTCCTATCCTAGCACGAGGTCACATCACTTCAGATGCTTAAAATCATTTGGAATATATAAATACGTATACACACAATATAATTGTTAGAGGGGCCGCTTGGTACGCCAAAAAAATCCTCAAAGTTGCCCTTGAAATTTCGCAAAAAAACATCACTAAGCCTGTAAACAAAAAAAGAAACTCACATAACTTAGAAAACAAACTCTATGTCGCAAATAATTGTACTTTTTAAATTGAATAGCTTATAGCTTAGCAGCTCCTTCTTGACAAAGCAATCCTTTTCTTGAGAGATATGAAAAAGGGTGAATCATTTCGCATTAGTTCATGATAAAATTGAACACAATAGAACTGTTAGACGGTATAAAACAGACTTTTTCCAACACACAAACGAATCAACAAAAAGCCAAAAATTACAGCAGCAAAAAAGCTATCAGAATCAGCGCGTTGTTCTTATGAATAATTGCATGCAATCGCGGGAATATGGTAGGCATGTCAGTGTTAGAAGGTTAGTGAGCCATAACAGAATAGAGCCAATACTGTTACTGAAACACTTACTGGGAACCCGTTCTGGCCTTTAGCACCCTTCACTCCCTGTCCATCCACACATACACACACACATACATACATACACACTTAATGATTACAGGGAGCTAATTCAAAATTGCTAAAAAAAAAATTTCATTGTTCAGTGTCTAACTCTTTGTGCCTCACAAGAACTAAACTTCTAGACACATCAGCAATGAGTATATATGTGTATTTGTGCGTGTATGTATATGTGAGTGAGAGAGTGTGTGAGTGTGAGTAAGAGAGTGTGTGTGAGTGAGAGAGAATGAGTGTGAGTGAGAGAGAGTGTGTGAGTGAGAGAGTGTGTGTGAGTGAGAGAGAGTGTGTGTGAATGAGAGAGAGTGTGTGTGAGTGAGAGAGAGTGTGTGTGTGTGTGAGTGAGAGAGAGTGTGTGTCTGTGTTTTAGCTAGCTCTGACAGATGCTAAAATTGCGCGTATAAAAGCGAGTATTACGTTGGCATGCCAGGATTATAGCAATGTCCTTCACAGCACAAAACACACACACACACAAACACACTCATATACACACACAAACTCGGTGTCAAATAACGCCGTGAAATTGGACCTGTTCCAAGACCAATGACCTCCATAAAAATCTTCCAATGATGAAAACTCCCAAAAAAGCAAGCCTTAATCTCTCTCTCTAATGCACTTTCTATTCATTCTACCGGATTATATTGAGAAGTGTGTGCAACCAGATATCACGAGGGCTGAAGTGCCTCTTTATGTCGAAAGATGCATACAATGCGAATCTATAGACCTGGCACAAACAGAGACATGAGGCATTCTAGAGCAAATTTTCCGTGAGCGAGCACCACTTTCACAACTTGTTCTAGCCACCTTCTCACCTTCTGGCCACTTTCTCAACAGAGCTATGTTCCGGTAACACCGACTCGCTGGATGATGTATACTTCTACAACTTGGCAGCAAAATATCCTGGAGATGGCTCATCATCGCCTAGTCAGCATGTGTTTACATATCCCTGGCGCCATCCCCGATCAAAACCGGTATTGGAGGAGAACCGTTTTACGACCCACATCCGACAAGGTCATAAGGTACTGACAAACCCCGTGGATAAAAGGTGTGATTCACGCTGGATACCAGGTCGCGTCACAGGAATTACATCAGGTAATAACATTTCTGTGGACATAGGCCTCGGCATATCCTGGATATCAAACGACTTTACGATAGAGAAGAAAACGCGAGGAACCTGAAGAAAGCCGACCAGCCAATTTACATCTGCAAAAGTCTGCAGGGACCGTAACGAAGACAGCATTATTCTGAAACGATCAACTTGAATCAGAAGGCCACCTATGTGGCACAGCGATTATGAGATGTGATGTACACATCAGGAGGGTGTGTTTTCATATATTATCATGTGTATGATTTATCTGTATTTCGCAATCATGCGTATTGTTGACAATGTTGTAGCATTGATCACTTATGACACTTTGATGTGTTCGCGAGTGTGTGTGTGTGTGCGTGATCATCTATTGCAGCGCTGCATTGCGTAGTGTAGTGTTGCAACATTGCACGCGATGCTAATTCTCCTATGCTAACGGTCAATGTGGATGTGTGTTCGCTTCTTGGGAAAGGAGTCGGTTGCGAAAGTCCGGGCAGTGATATTGTACGCTGGGTGGTTTTGTAACAGCGAAAGATTCGTACGAAGTGATCATTGAACATTTGATTTTGAAGTGAACATTTGTAGTGTAGTAACCAGTGGAGTATTCAAGAGGAAAAACATTCAGTAAACTTTCAGGCTTCAAGCCTCCATTGAAATAACAATATAATTCAAATATATAAAACGATTATCTATACTTAAACTTGCATCTACAGTTGGGCTACATATAGACACACAAATATATGATTCAAGCTCAGAAATTGTCATTTTAAGTTACGTTTTTAAGCTAAATATTTTCGAGTTCTTGAGTTCACTTGTGGAACTATTCAAGAACGGTCATGGAAAATCACAAACGCAGATTTACACAATCATACAACAAGAAAATGAATAAATAAACAAGAGACAGAAATCATTATCAGCACAAAATACACGCCACAAATATGGCGAGAATACAGATGTTGGTTCACCTGGGGACCGGCGGGCCCTGGAAGTCCCCTTCTACCACGGCGTCCCCTCCGGCCCTGGGCTCCTGCAAGCAAACAAACAAACATCGCTGTTACAAAAACAACAACCAACAACAAACAATACAAATCAGCCAGGCATTCATTCACGACAACACTGCCTCTATCAAACTCCAGTATCATTCAATTATGTATGAGTGTGTTTGTGTGCTTGTAAATAATATTAAAAAACATTCATTCTGTATATCAAAACACTGAATAAATCGAAATATAGTTAGCCTCATAATATTAAAGAACATTCATTCTGTATATCAAAACACTGAATAAATCGAAATATAGTTAGCCTCATAATATTAAAGAACATTCATTCCGTATATCAAAACACTGAATAAATCGAAATATAGTTAGCCTCATTAATAGGTGATATCTTGGCTTGGCTTTTCTTTATGACCACGATATTTTAGCCCAACTTGGCATCACTGAATGACAACAGTAAGAGTAATTGGCCGCGACCTCTATAAACCGACGCATTTACCTGCTTGCTTGGTATGAATGAGCCCAAGTATGATTGTCCCAATTCCCAGTCACTATAGACGGCCGTTGAAAGCAATACATAGATGCCGCAGGATTATCACCAAAACCAACAATGTAGCAATGTACAAGTGTATGTGCATGGGCGGAGAATATATGGGGTATACCTCCGACAAATTGGCTGGGAACATGAATATGCAATTATACCCCCGATAATTCTACTGAGTTCAGTTGATTAGTTATATTGTCATCCAAATCAGCATAGGAAAAAAGTAACAATACACGACAAGAAGAAAGAAAGAAAGAAACATGTATTGGCGCTCAGACTGTTAGTATGGAGCGCTGCTCCAATTCACAACACATAATATACTATATACATCGCAAATATATACACAATATCAATATAAAACAGCATTAGTTAGAAAATTCATAAAATGTCCTTATCAGCAGTGCATACGATCATATCAAAGACCATGCAAGGTCCATCGCAATTGTTTATCATGCAACGCACATTTTCAAGCATTCATCGACAAATTTAGCAAGATTCTTCATAACATCAATGTTTTTGCACTTCATCAATTTGACAAATTTGTATTGCGCTTCAACTTGCCAGTATTTTTCCGGTATATATTTTGTCCTCAGTTGTACTATAGTCGGGTTCTGACACTGTATCATCATGTGGTACTCGTCTCCAATTCTGTTATTATTGCACAGGTCACAGTATCGTTCATGTCGTGGTGTTCCACTGTAGCGGCCTCTAGTCACCGCCAGCCGGTGATTACCTGTCCTTATTTTTGTTAAGTATATCCGATCTTGTTTATTGAGTTTAATTAGGTAATCTTCCAACTCGTAAGTCGTCTTATATAGTCTATAATTACAGCACAACGTTTTGCTTGCCATATTCGAATACCATTGGTTAATCCATATATCTTTGAGTTTTCTTTTAACCATATGCATTGTCCTAACGGGATTATGTATATTCTGTAGTGTCCATAAGCTGCACAGCCCGCACTCATTACAAATGTTGCGTATATACAATAACCACGGTGCAACGTAGGTTCCGTCGTTGAACATCTTAAGTAGGCAATTATACATTATATAACTGAGTTTTGTGTTTTTACCAGATATTATGCGAATCCAGTAGTTGAATGCCATACTTTTTATATAGATCTCTATGGGGTATATTCCAGTTTCGCCATATACCATATCATTGCATGCCCTTTTATGAACAAATAAAATGTGCTTCAGAAACTTGGTTTGTAGCAGCTCGATTTCTCTTATTGCCTCGCTTGCCCACACTTCGCACCCATATGTCAGTATCGGCATGATCATACTTTTGTACATTTGCAACTGTATATCTACTGGTAAACTGTGTTTACGAATTGTTCCGATAACACTATACATGGCCTTTGTGGCTCTTTCTGTAAGATCCAATTGACCTTTCCTGAATTTTCCATTATAATTGAATATCATTCCCAGGTACTTATATTCATCGACCACTTCTATTGTCTCGCCATTCAGTCTGAAATCGAGCCAGTCTGGTTGAGTCTTGGCCTTACTGAAAACAACTATTTTAGTTTTATTAGTATTTATTTTCAATTTCCATCTGTCACAGTAATCTTGTAGTGAACTCATTGCTTTTTTCATTTGTTGTTCATCTTCAGCCAAAATTACAGTGTCATCCGCGTACATCAGTATCATGACTTTAAGACATCTGTCTAGCATTTCATCGTCAAATTCGATGAAAGTACAACCATCTTCGAGTAATTTATCCTCCATATCTCTCACATATAATGCAAATAATAATGGGGACAGATTTTCACCTTGTCGAATACCCATATTAACACGGAAACATTTTGACAACCCTTTGTCCAACGACACACATGATTCCACATTTTTGTACATACTACGAACAATATTAAAAATTTTACCTTTCACATTAGCTTGCACCAGCTTATACCACAAACCATTCCTCCACACTGTGTCAAATGCTTTTTGATAATCAACAAAAAGGCAGAAAAGTTTTTTCTTTTTTCTTTTGAAGATCTCTATTACATTTTTCAGAAGAAAAATGTGATCCAGCGTCGAGTATCCTCTTCTGAAGCCAGTTTGTGTTTCTCCTATCAGGGCACATTCTTCTGCATATTTGCACAGTCTATCATTGATTATTGACGTGAACAATTTGCCAAGACAGCTCAGTAGAGTAATTCCTCGATAATTGTTTGGGTTGCTAATGTTGCCTTTGTTCTTGTATATTGGGATAATTATTCCAGTGGACCAGTATGACGGGAACACACCATCATCCAGTATCTTGTTGAAAAAGCCAGCATACAATGAACAAAATATATCTTTTGTATTCTTTATGTACTCGTTAGTAATGTTGTCGGTTCCCGGTGATTTACCATTTTTTAACTTATTAATACAAGCAATTACTTCCTCTGGGGTTATTCGCTCGTCTAGAAAAGAATTTTCGTAATCATCAGCTATGTGAGAATGGACATCGTCATGATAATCGTCTCCTAAAGTTTCCCCTGTCAGCAAGTCCTTAAAATGTTCATAAAACTCCATCAATGATACCGCGCATTCCTCCTTTGGTCTTGAATTTCTCAGTATTCTCCAATAGTCCTTAGGGTTTTCCTTTTCGGCATTTCTTAATCGCGAGACGATTTGGATGGACCTTTGTTCCTTGACTCTGTAAATTTCTTGCTTATATTTTCTACTCATCAGCTTCAATTGTTCTAGTGTATCATTGGTCTTTAATTTATTGTGTCTATTTTTAGCACTATGGTATTTTTTTCTTTGTATCAGACATCTATCATCATATCCATATATGCATGCGCCGTTACTCTGTTTTGTGTGTTTCTTCATTGATTTGACGGGAAATGTTTTTCTAGCCGGCTCGAGAAGCAGCTTTTGTATTGAATTATTTATCTCATCTATTGTCAGAGAAGACATGTTAGCAAATGTATTGTTGACAGATTCAGCACATACATTCTGTCTGTACATTTCTACTTTATCAGCTGTCCACCTGCCTGGTCTGACGTTTTCTAGTTCATTTGTGTTTGATTCAGAGTTCTGGTATTGATCATCCGTTGACGTTTTAATCTTCCATTTCACATTAATCGAAACTGTGACCCCACAGTGCACATCAGAAATCAAAGGATCAAAATCAAGTACTCTGAATCCAGATATCATATCCAGAATGTGGTATGTTCCCATTAAGACAAGTGTGTGTATGTATGCAATTATTTGCAATATACTATACACCGATGCATGTGCGTGTTGTAATTGATTAGGCCGAACATGGTTTAAAATTCCATGCAATCGACTAACTGGGCTAACTTTTAACACTAATTATATATAATGTTGCATAATTGCAACATTATGCATAATAGCAGTGAAAATCAACTGGTTTCACAAGAGAAGCCATATTCTAGATGATAGGGTAAACTAGATGATAAGGTAAACTAGATGGTAGGGTAAACTAGATGGTAGGGTAAACTATAAGCTTCACTAACATGGTACATTACCACAGAGCTTACTCAGCAATCATTCAGACTAGCATATTTCCAGATATTCTTGCTTCTTCATTAGCGTATAGAGAATTAACGTGTTATAATATTTGCGTGTACAGAATGAGCTACAACTAAGTCATAAGTATAGTATGGCATTACAGTGCAGAAATGTAGTGGGATACAGTACAGAAATGATGTCTCGCTTTTGCAACAGGCTCGCCTAATATGGCTTGGACCCGTGGCTCGCCTGGTATGGTAACGGTGGCGTAACAAAACTGGTATTAGCACAGTCACTGACTTACAAACCGTACTCGCTAACTCATCACAACACAACACAACACATCGTTTATCAAACACAGCTCATCAACGCCACCTAGCGGTGACACGGAGAACTAGGTCATATTCCACTTGTCAATTCACAACCAATCAACTTCCATGTCACATACACACACATACATACATACACATGTATGCGATATTTGTCGTTTATGATAGCTTATGATATATATGATATGATACGTATATGATAGCATATGTTCGTGTATGGTAGAACTCATGATACCACCGATTATCATATATAACGTTATTACATAATTCAGTATATAGTTCGCTTTTGTAAAATTCTCAATTCGTCTTCCAAATAGCAAATTCTAGCTTTCTAGCTTTGTCACCCATCCTGCCCGGTGAAAATCTATCAGTAACATCGTCGATGACACAGAGAAAGTGTGTGAACGAAGAGAGAGAGAGAGCACGATGTGTGAGAAAAAGAGCAGAAATGCACATCATTAGCGAGTATTCGAATACGTACACATAGCAGCCCCAGGCTGGAAAATGCTGCTAGTGTGTATGTGCGTGTGTGTGTGTATGTATCTGTGTGTGTGTCTATGTGGCAAAGTTTGTCCAACTAACTAGCCTTATTGATACTAATGAATGCACACCAGAAATCCACCCCAAAAAAACCCCAGGCGGGTTTCGAACAAAAACATTGTATATACGAGGTATGTTCAATAAATAATGAGAAAACCTCAACGGAAATATTATATATTTTCATAAGCTTACAGATAGCTCGTATATAACAAATACCGAGAAATATATACTGTATATCAAGTACTATCAAGTACTATATATCCAATAACCAGTACTTTATACCGAGTCACTCTATTGTATTATTATTATTAATTACAGGTAAATACAGTAGCATGGGGGAAGAGTGCAAGTGCACTATTACCACCCTGCGGTGACCCCATGTGTACTGGAATATTTATCCAGAGGATTAAGAATCTAATAGGGAATATATCCAGAGTGAAGTACTGGAGAATATTGAGATATTTGGCAACAAGTACAGACCAACTGGCAACAAAAAACTATATGCACATAACTTGGCACGAAAAGTTGGGCTAATTTTGACAGAAGAGATTTGTGAGCTAGAGTATCAGCTTTCGTCCTGCCGTCAAAATATGAAAATTATAAATTATTACATGCTAGCCCGTCAACACACACACATACACACACATACATACACACACATACAGACAGGCACAAACACATATATACACACACATAAGCACACACACACACATACACATGCATATACACACATACACATATATACACAAATACACACATGCACACGCACACATATAGGTGTGTTGTTGTCTGGAGTCAGTTAGGGGAGAATATTGTAGGAGCTAGAAGCGTAAGAGCATTTATAGAAAGACTGGATATTGTGTGAAATACTGGTAATTTCAAGGAAGATAGGCTACTAGAGGGTGGGTTGGAGACAGGACAGTACGAGCATAGCTCATCTCCTGTGGTAAACAAATAGCTGAGTACACATGCACACTTGCACACACACATACGTACACATATACATATATACCCACGCACAAATAAGCACACACATAAGCACAAATGTACAGAGAGAGAGAGAGAGAGAGAGACACAAAGATACATATACACACACACACATATATATACACACACATAATTATACACACACACACACATATATATACACACATATAATTTATCCTTCAATCAGAACTGAAGCTGGAAGAAAGCGGCTAAATTATGATGCTGCTAGATTCATGTATGGCGTATTTTCATCCTAGTATGTGCTTATGTTTGTGTTCATGTTGTTTGTACTGAAAAGCCTACTTATTGGAGTACAATAAAGCAATTTACTTTACTTTACTTCACTTACTTACTTACACACATACAGACACAAAGATACAGACACACAGTTGTACAGTTGTGTTATGAAAGTACAGTTTGTAACTGTGAGTGTCGTTCGTTTAGGAGAGAGATTTGTATCAGAAAGACACAGCCCAATGTGTGAACAAGGAACCTGTTCCACAACCACTCACACACACACATTTTCCAATCGTTGACACCTCAAAATGATAACAATCATATGCTAATTAGCGAGGTTACCAATAAAACAAAATAAAATTCAAATTTAGTGAATCTTTGATATAACAGAGTGTGACAATGGAGTGATATTTATTTATTTATATAAGCATCCTTGTTGCAGATTAAATATTGTTACACATCGTATGCGTGTGTGTGTATGTATGCTGCAGGTTCTAGAAGTCTTGTATTTAGTCTTGAGTATTTAGTACTTGTCATTTCGTGATAAACCCCCCAAAGTGCAAATTTGTTCTGCTTTATAATAGAAAAACCAGAGATCAACCAATTATTTCCATCCCCCCTAGACCAGTGGTTCCCAAACCTGGGGGTAAATTAGCCCCTGGGGGTAATTTAGCAATTGTTCGGGGGTAATGTAGGGGTGACAGGAAAATGTTAAGAATTCTGAAATTCAAGAAAACATTGCGGTACCTTGTATTGGGATTTGTGTTAACTTAGCATATTATGTTTATTGTTTGCATTGTGTGGATATTGTATTGCTCATATGGCGTGTTATATATAGTTGTGTGTGCACGCGTGCGTGTGTGTGTGAATGCTTACAGTAACATGTACAGTAACAAAGGGGTAACATGCTTAATATGGGATGCTAAATTGGGTAACAAGCTGAAAAAGGTTGGGAACCACTGCCCTAGACCAAACAAGATATTGATCGACGGTAAAAATAAGGGAAAAAATAACACCACCACTCACAATACCTCCAGTGATTATGACAGCATTAGGCAGAAAAAGACACACACACACACACACACACACGCCACGGACATCTTCATATATGCAAACGACACTTGAACTGCCTACTGAGTGGAATCTAATAGCCATCAGTCGACAGCGAGCGAGCCAGCGAAACGACTTGGAGCCGGCTGATAATTATGACTGATAGCAGCGCTGTGTGTGTGTGTGTGTGTATGTGTATGTGTATGTGACGACGGAGACGACGGAGATTTGGCCGCAGCAAAAACAGCGACGCCGAGATTGGCCAAATTGTCGCAGAGGGAGCCAGAGGCACAAGCAGAACAAGACACACGTGGAATAAGGAGAACTGAAGCAAAAAAACAGAGCAATATCATCGATGCAATACAGAAATCAAATCAGAATTCAGGCTGTCATTTTTGTGCAGTTTATCTGTATTTATTCTAAGATTTGCTGGACTCCACTAGCTTTCTGGCTTCGCAAAACGATGCTGTCATTGCCACTGTGTTGTTAGTTGTGCACGCGTCAGTTGGTTAGTATTCCGAGCGGAAGCAAAAGCCAGCGAACACGCACATAAACCCAACACCATCATACACACACACACACACATCAGAGGCGGCGACAGGAATTTTACTTTGAGGGGGGCTGTGGGAGACTGAGGAAAAGGATGCGGGGGCTTGGCGAAATATAAGCAACTACACTAGAAATGTTTATGGTAATGATGTCTTGAGGGTTCAGAGGATTGGACCATTTTTAGGGGAGCTCAGTTGCTCCAAGCTAACTCCTCTTGGCGTCGCCACTGACACACACACACACACACACACACACACACACACACACACACACACACACACACACTAGGAGATGGGTCCATACATACAAATACACATAATAGTCTGAGAATGGAAGATAGAGCGCAAAAAACGCCACGTCGCCTCAAGACCACGAGAGAAGGAAGAGGAAGAGAACAGGCAGGAGATAGATAATAATTGACTTGGACGTTTCGCCGGTCGAAGGCGATCACTGCGACTGACAGCAGGCTATACAAGTCACAATTGCCACCACATCGCCACATTTAGCAACAATGAACGCATCACAAACTGTATCAACAACACGCCAACACGTATCGTATGCAAATCACAGAGTCCAATAGTAACGGGTGACTTTGATAGTAACGTAGTAACTTCATTCCTGCATTGAAATACAAGAACTATACTAAAAACTAGGTGCTACATAAAATTATATATTGATAGACATGGTTCAAAAACTACAAAATTAAGAAAAGATAGGGTTAAGGGTAGAGGGTAATGAAACTACCCCCGTACCAGCTGCGTGGTGTGAGAGGCGACTAAAAGAGAAAACTATTTTTCTCCTCTTTCTATAATTATTCTCTTTTCCTTGGGTGTTGTGCAGGTCCCGTAGAACGACATTCCGTTAGGGCTGGTACCGCAGCACAATACCCCTGCTCTCCTGCTGAATAAAAAGTGATATCAACCGTGACATTTTCTCTAGTTCCGGTGATAAAAAGAAAGTGCCAATTCTGCTGGATTATCGCTCTCTCCCTAAGATATCGTACGAAGGCGAAGGGAAGAACACAGAACAGGGAAAGAAGGTCGGCTTTTAGTCATCTCTTACACGACACGCAGCAAGTACGGTGACAGTATTAGTTTCTCCTACCGCAGGAGGGTCAACTCTAGCATCAGTGACACTGCTTAGAGGTCAGTGAAACATCCATCGTATTTGTCGTCACAAGCTTGTTGGTGTGCAATATCGGGCCTCTGATGGGAGCACCGAAGTGACATTATCGTGCGACATCTCCAAGACAACCGGTACCGCTCACCTCTACAACTGCAGACTCCAGCGGATTTCACGTTGCTCGCTGTCAAACCAACTTGTTCTATCAATCTTACAGCTGAGCAGATGATGCACTCAGCGTCCCTGCTAAATCATCCTTGATGTTGCCCAAACTCTTTTTGTCTCCCTTCACGTCGTAGTTTTTGTTTTTTCTCCGTCGTGTTTCTATCACATTACTCGCAAGTGTAGAATGAAGTGAACAAGATCACACAAATTGATAAAGCCGCTGAGTAGCTTGGTGGCCCAGACGCTAAACGACGGACATATACAGTACGAGTCCTAGACGGTACGAGTCCTAGACGGTACGAGTCCTAGACTACGAGTCCTAGACGGTACGAGTTCTGGACTAAGAGTCCTAGACGGTACGAATTCTGGACTCCTGACTCGGGTTCGTTTATCATCAACACCTCCGCTTGAGTACACTGGCAATTACCAGACTGTAGATGGACACATACAGTTTCACCAGACTGTCGTGTACGCTTAAAACGATAATAACCGGAAGAATTGCGTTGACATCCTAGGACACTCAGTGGATTTTTTCAAGTACGTGCATAAAATACACTCATGTCTTCTCTAATCCCGTATCGCGCATATCCCCCAGCCAACGCGGCAAGTGAATTAGCTTTTGGCACGAGTTCTACAAACACAAGCAATAAACAGTGCAACTGCAAAGCCTCGGCGCCAGTGTTGCACAACAATTCGCTATCGGTAGCAATTCCGAACAAAACACAACACTGAATCTCTACAATTCACTTGAACATTCTCCTATGGGAAATATGCCTTTTGGTTGGACCGTTTTCAAGCCCCTGCGCGCTTGTGTGTGTGTGTGTGTGTGTGTGTGTGTGTGTGTGCACTTGCGTTTACTCGCTAGCACACGGCTAGGTCCTGAACCAGCGATGGGGTGGCCAGAGCGGAGTGGGTAATAAAGCTTCTATGGATCATAATCCGACATGATGGTGTCGGTACATCACGGTGTGCGTGTCTGTCTGTCTGTGTTTGTGTGTGTGTGTGTGTGTGTGTGTGTGTGTGTGTGTGTGTGTGTGTGTGTGTGTGTGTGTGTGTGTGTGTGTTGACGAATGGCACCCAGTATCGACCAACACATTGGACGTCCAGGAAGAGAGTAGAAAATGAACGAGCCACAGAGAGGACGTGGCAACGAAAAAGAACCAAGCAAGAAAGTGAAAGAAACAGGACAGACAGTAAAAAGCGCCAATCAACAACCACTCACTTGTGATACAAGTTCGGTCCATAGGGAGATGACTGAGGAAGATGAGTAGACACCTTGCTAAACCACCACTGACAGGACATCACTGACACACCACCACTGACACGACACCACTGACACAACATCAATGACACAACATCAATGACACAACATCAATGACACCCCACCACTGACACGACACCAATGACACGACACCACTGACACACCACCACTGACACGACACCAATGACACAACATCACTGACACAATATCACTGACACACCACCACTGACACGACACCACTGACACGACATCGCTGACACGACATCACTGGCACACCACCACTGACACGACACCACTGACACGACACCACTGACACGACACCACTGACACGACATCACTGATACACCACCACTGACACGACACCAATGACACGACACCAATGACATGACACCAATGACACGACATCACTGACACACCACTGACACAACATCACTGACACGACATCACTGACACACCACCAATGACACGACATCACTGACACACCACACTGACACGACACCAATGACATGACGCCAATGACACGACATCACTGACACGACACCACTGACACAACATCACTGACACGACACCACTGACACACCACCAATGACACGACATCACTGACACACCACCACTGACACGACATCACTGACACGACAATACTGAGACGACACCACTGACACAACATCAATGACACAACATCACTGACACGACATCACTGACACACCACCAATGACACGACACCAATGACACGACATCACTGACACAACATCAATGACACGACACCACTGACACGACACCACTGACACGACATCACTGACACACCACCAATGACACGACATCACTGACACACCACACTGACACGACACCAATGACACGACATCACTGACACAACATCAATGACACGACATCACTGACACGACACCACTGACACGACATCACTGACACACCACCAATGACACGACATCACTGACACACCACACTGACACGACACCAATGACATGACACCAATGACACGACATCACTGACACGACACCACTGACACACCACCAATGACACGACACCAATGACACGACACCAATGACACGACATCACTGACACGACATCACTGACACAACATCAATGACACGACATCACTGACACGACACCACTCACACGACACCAATGACACCACTACTGACACGAAATCACTGACACACCACCACTCACACGAAATCACTGACACACCACCACTCACACGACACCAATGACACGACATCACTGACACAACATCACTGACACACCACCACTCACACGAAATCACTGACACACCACCACTGACACACCACCACAAACACGACACCACTGACACACCACCACTGACACGACACCAATGACACGACATCACTGAAACTACACCATTGACACGACATCACTGACACGACATCACTGACACGACACCACTGACACGACATCACTGACACGACACCACTCACACGACACCACAAACACGACACCAATGACACGACATCACTGACACAACATCACTGACACGACACTACTGACACGACTACTGACACACTATATCATATTGTACGTGATATTAAAGAGTGCGCCTGCAGGGACAATATAACTGCTCAAAAGCAGCAATAAGCCCTAAACGAGCACAATCAGCAACATCTTGACATCGTCAAATACATCAAACAAATAGCGTTGCTAGATGATAACACCGTGTCAGTGGTTCTCAAACTTTATCTCATACATTCGTCCGCCATGAATTAAGGACACATTCTTCAGCCAGCCGTCATATTTCTCGAAAATGTGGAGGATGAAACGAAAAACCAACAACATAAAAATAGTCTCTCCATTTTGGCCAATAAACTAAATACGATGTATTTAATTGCATCTGAGACTCAAGTGTTAGTGTGTGTGTGTGTGTTAGTGTATGTGTGTGTGTGTGTGTTAGTGTGTGACATCTGTGATGAGGAAGTTGCCGAGATTGGAGACAATTGACGACAATCAACACTAATTCCAACCTCCCAAGCGAATACTCAGCCTGTGTGTGTGTGTGTGTGTGTGTGTGTGTGTGTGTGTGTGTGTGTGTGTGTGTGTGTGTGTGTGTGTGTGTGTGTGTGTCAGCTAAAGCACAGGAAACTGCTGTCATGTGAAAATTGAGCACATGTCTGATTATGTCGTGTCAGTGATGTCAGTGATGTCAGTGATGTTGTGTCAGTGATGTTGTGTCAGTGATGTCGTGTCATTGATGTCAGTGATGTCGTGTTAGTGATGTCGTGTCAGTGGTGTTGTGTCAGTGATGGTGTATCAGTGATGTCGTGTCAGTGGTGTCGTGTCAGTGGTGTCGTGTCAGTGGTGTCGTGTCAGTGATGTCGTGTCAGTGGTGTCGTGTCAGTGGTGTCGTGTCATTGATGTCGTGTCAGTGGTGTCGTGTCAGTGGTGTCGTGTCAGTGGTGTCGTGTCATTGATGTCAGTGGTTTCGTGTCAGTGATGGTGTGTCAATGATGGTGTGTCAGTGGTGTGTCAATGGTGTGGTGTCATTTGGTTGTAATAATTCGCATAGAATCACAGGTTATATCATTCCATTAATCGATTTATTTACTGCATTACACTCACTGGAAAACACCAATTGGTAGACAAAATAGAACACAGAGCGTCATATTTGTGAGAGATGCACATAATCTGCCACACACCGGCTGCTAACGTGTGTCAAAACACAACACTCCAACACACAAACTGGAACACCAAATGAAACCGGTAGAAAGAGGTAGATAGCAATATATAGAGAGAGAGAGAGGGGATAGGCAAAAGATACGCCGTGAAATGAACAACAAAAGACACACAACAACACAAAGGGATGAAGAGAACGAGAACATAGAAAACATCTGGCACCACTTGACAGCGAAACATGAGAGACGGGAGCAAAGAGAGACGAGCGAATGAGGCGTGAATGAAGAACACAGAGTGGTGGTATGTGTCCCTCAGGATCTGTCCTCACCGAGATTAACACAAGAATGCACTCCATGTCCTCGTCGAGCACCTAGCTTGAACGTGCAGGTAAAAACATGGCCCGCATCAGAGGCGGAACCAGATTGGACCTAAGGGAGGCGTAAAAGCATGGGCTTACATACATTCTTATATAAATATTATATAGAAATATCACACAACTTGGACCAAGAACATGGGAAGGGGGATGTAGATATCCTTGTCATCCTGGATACGCTATTGATGCCAACACGCACACAACAACCAGGAACACAGGAAACAGAGAAGAAAAGACACACACACAATGTACAACACCGTGCATCTAGCAGAGATGAAAGGAAACCATAATATGAACCACGACAAATATATAACTAACTCATCCTCCAATATGTTGGACTCGGTGGTGTAATGGTAGCACGCCCGCCTCACAAGCGGCAGGTCTGTGGTTCGAATCCAGGTGGAGGAAAATTTTATTTGGACGAATTCCACAATCTAAGTATATAGATTAAATAATACTATTTAAATAATATTATTTAAATAAATAAAAATTAAATAAATAAAACAATAAATAAAGAACCGGTTCTGACAATTCTGACGTTACATGAGTATTGGAACCGGAACGAGACTCGGAACCGATTCTGGAACCGGGTCCACATGGATCCTAGTTCACACGGTTCCTATTCTGGACCCGGGTCCACACGGATCTTAATATCAGGACTGACAGGAAAAAGTAAGAGTATTGCGAACACACTACATGAACACTACGGTGCGCCGGTTTTTTTTACAAATTAATGCTAGTATAAAACTGCGATTAACGCAGTTTTTCACATTTATTTAATAAATGTGTATTATATTGTCTTCATTAAAAAAAATCGGAAATACTTCTAAATTGTTTTTTGCAAGTCTGTGCGCGCAGAGGCATATTACACGAGGTGTAATAACAAATAAAACACATGATTTATTACGTTTATTATATTTAATATATTATTAATATATTATTTTTTGCCGTATGATATGTGCAGTTTATTACGTAGTCTACTGTTCTATTATTTTTGCGGAAAAGCACAAAATCCACAAAGCGCACTACACACCCGGAATTTAATTAAATAAGAAACATTTTCAGCTAATTTCAGTGAAAAAGTATCGCATGAATGTTGATACAACATTTTTCTAAATCTGCGTGAAAACTGCATCTCTTCCATGCAGACTTCAATTACAATTCAACGATCATCTTAAAATACAGGCTGCTAATTAAACGCAATATTACGGCAAAATGGATGTTTCAACTTGACTTGATTGGGCCCCAACTAAAATGAAATTGATTAAACGTTGAATTTACAATTAAATTTTAACTATGTGAAAATCTGCAATATCCAATCTGCAATCACCAATAGTGTGACGACAGAGATCCAGACAGTGTTGTATATTTTTACATTTACATAGTCATTTTTCTAGAATCGATTATTTCCCAGTGCCACGGACCATCTATACGGACCTTCCCAGCGCTACGGGGACCTTACCAGCGCTACGGGGACCTCCAGCTATACGGGGATCTTGCCAGCGATACGGGGACTGTATTATAGAAACCAGTGTTCCCGCGTACATCAATTATAACTGAGACAAATGAGCGATTCATAGCGAAACACCATTATTAACCACACATTAACCATTTCATCTGCCTAAGTGTGTGTGTGTGTGTTTGTGTTTGTGTATGTACGTGTGCATGTGTGTTAATTAGTGAGAAATGAATGAAAACACACACACACACACACACATACACACACACAGAGGCGTGGTCGAACAAACATCGTGCAACAAGAGACCCCTGGAACACCATGCACACAAACAAACACACAAGCAAACATACACATACCAATGAATACTGCAGACCAATCAATGCACACTGCGTCCAAACGCTCAATAAACACAAGCTCAAAATTGCACTTGGCCCAAGCGAACAATGTGTGTATGTATGTGTGTATGTGTGGGTTGTTGTCATTATCGTGTTAAGCCGGTATTTAGACTATATGGCGCCCCCCACTGTGTGCCCATCTACATCTACACTGTGCGCCCCACTGTGTGACTCCCGGTAGACTCAAGCGGAGGTGTGGATGAACAAACCCGGGCCAGGATTCGAACCTGCGAACCTCTGACTCACGAGAGTTCAGCGCCTAACAACTGAGCTACTCAGGAGCTGTTTGTATTGCTTGTATTGATTGTTAGGATAATATTGTCTTTTGTTGGACCATTTGTTGCTTTGGTCAATGAATATGAAACAAAATTCAATGTACCTGTATGTGTGTATGCGTGTGTGCAGAGCCGTTGCGAGGAATTATGGGCCCCCGAAGGCAACACTTGGGGCCCCCATTATAAATAAATCACCACACAATGAATGTATTTATTATACATAATCACATAATACAAGCTCAGGTGAAAACATCTGAGCAAAAAGGTAAAAGCTATAAATAATAAATATTATAAATTTTAATATCATGCGTGAGGCAATGGGGCCCCGTCAACATTCGGGCCCCCCGGCCGGGGGTACGGTTGCTATGGCTCTTCGTGTGTGTTAGTAATTTGGTTGATTTCAGAGTGCACACGTCTTTCTAACACAATTCGATCCGTCCTGGTATTGGTTTCAATAAATTGTGTTATATATTGTTTGTTATAGGCCTGTGCGAAGCAAGTCTATATAGGTGTGTCTTTATGTGCCTGTGTGTGAGTGTGTGTGTGTGTGTGTGTGAGAGAGAGAGAGAATACAAATGAACTTCTACCCGTGACATATGCCGTCTCTTTCTCTCTCCCTTGCTGTACTGTAGTGGCAATATCTGACCATGACAAGCATGCAAATATCCGTGAACACACACACATACACACATTCATAGCAATTCCTATGGCAGGCAGACACACACACACACACACACACACACACACACACACACACACACACACACACACACACAGACAGAGACAAGCGGGCTGAACGCAATCAAGGCGCACCCAATACAAAAAACAGCTCCCAGTGCAAAAAACTGCGCCACTTCACGTCGTCAATGTGTATGTTGGTGTATGTTAGTGTGTGTGTGTGTGTGTATGTGTATGTGTGTGTGTGTGTGTGTGTGTGTATGAGAGCCAGCATGAGTGCCGCTGTTGCATGCTTTTTGCCACACCATAATAAATCACCAGCCGACAAAGCGGTCATGTCACACACACACACACACACACACACACACACACACACACACACACACACACACACACACACACATATATCCTCTCATTCTCCCCCTCTGATCTCATCCCCCATCCCCCCAGTGGCTCATCTCCGGCACACAGTATCCGGAGGTGGATGGGAAAACCGCAAGGGGATTCTGGGGAGGGGAGATAGGCTGTGGCTGTGCCGGGTGCAAATTGCGCACACAATTGATGATGGTGTTTATAGACCGCTGTGTGTGTGTGTGTGTGTGTGTGTGTGTGTGTGTGTGTGTGTGTGTGTGTGTGTGTGTTCGGATGTGTGTACAGATAACAAACCCACACACACACACACACACATCCAACATCGTACATTGTGCATATCATAAGAATACAAGAACACAAGCACACACACACACACACATACACACAGGCACGCAGACAGATAGATAGACACGCTTGCACACACACACACATACACATTGATTGTTCCCAAGAGCAATTCGCCTGAATTCCAGAGTCAATCCCATGGGAGCAATTACGACCAATGATATGATCAACAATAAGTAACTGCCAGTAGCTAGTAACTAGTAACTAGTAGTGACAAAGTTCCTATTTATAATAGCATTCCAAGTGTATGTGTAGATATGTGTATGTGTGTGTGTGTGTGTGTGGGAGAGCTTGGTGTATGTATTTGTATGTGTATGTGTGTGTACGTGTATGTATGTCAATAAGAATCATACAAACCAGTCATCACACTACATACACACACACATACACACACGCACATACACATACACATATGCATACAGACAGACAAACAGATGAAACAATCGGAAAGTGTGAACAGTGGAAGAATTCTTGCATGCAAAATATTTGCATTTCAAAATGCGGGCCTCACTAGATATATATGTATGTATGTATGTGTGTGTGTTTGTGTTTGTGTATGTTTGTATGTTTGTGTGTAGCTTGATTGCGTGTGTGTGTTCACAACAATCAAGCATATGCAAATAATGTGTGTGTGTGTGTGTGTGTGTGTGTATGGAGAAATATACATACATACTGCTACATAAACAAAAACATAAGTAATTATATACAACAAGCAATCATAAACATATAGGATCGAACACTTGTGTATGTATGTGTGTGTACGTGTGTGTGTGTGTGTGTGTATGTGTGTGTGTGTGTGTGTACGTGTTCTCAGCCATGTTATAACTGAAAAACACAATACAAATTTCGACATTCGACAATATTTCAATATTTCGACATTCCCGCTCAGTGAAAATGTCCAAGTTGATAACATCACAAGCACGCGCTCGCTGACAGAATGTTTGCATATCTGCATAATTGCCTGTCATGTTAGCAATAATAAAAAATAATTCTCGTGAAATTGTTCGATTATGTGCGCACATTGTGTTTTGTGTGTGTGTGTGTGTGTGTGTGTGTGTGTGTGTGTGTGTGTGTGTGTGTGTTTATAAGAGTCAACAACAGACAGAAGCAATCAAAAATAGATTTACATAATTGAACAAATATTCGGCATTTATCACCGAATGAAACGCTCTTATATCGATGTGTCCGAAACGAAGTTATAAATCAACAAATAAATGCGTCCAATCATATGCTGACAAAGCGAGCTAAAGTTGAGATGCAAAACCCGACATCATCCATCTCTCTCTCTCTCTCTCTTTCTATGGCTTCCATTCATTCTCTAGCATATGAGAGCTGCTTCGTTCAAATAGAGCGCATATCAAGCCCGTCATCGTGTGAGCGTGTAAATGACAACACACACACACACACAAGTACACACACGCACACACACACATACATATATATATATACTCACTCAGCCTCTCACAAGCACTCACAAACCAGATGCAATCTGCAATACAATCAGTCGGCAACAAAGTTGCAAGCTGCAAGTGTTCAGCTTTGATTGGATTCGATACGATTCGATACGGAAGTCGATTTGTGAGTGTGTGTTGCTGTAGATTTTGTGTATGTGTGTGTGTGTGTGTGTAAGTGCCTGTCAGGAGGTGGGAAATAAGCTGTCTTCAATTATGTAGCATTATAGTACAGCGTGAGTCTATTTGGCCTACTATGTATGCCTGGTAGAATAGCCTCCTTGTCAACAATATCCTTATTTGACAACCTCCAATATCCATATTTGACAACCTCATTAAATAGCCTCCTTGTCGACAATATCCTTATATGATAACCTCCAATATCCTTATTGAATACCCTCGCACTAAATATGCTCTTTCAATATCATCTTCACAGATTATTCTGCCTTGAAGCCAACACAAATGTCACGAATTTTTCATTATCCAAAGTTCGTGGCATTTGAAATACATTTGAAATAGAGATCAACTCCCATGGGTCACATGGACACACACACACAGGTCACACACAGGACACATACACACAGGACACACACACACACATACATTGACATACACACACACAGGACACACACACACATGACACACACACACACAGGACACACACAGGACACACACACATGACACACACACAGGACACACACACATGACACACACACAGGACACACACACAGGACACACACACAGTCGAGAGAGAGTGGTTAAGATAGTGGCGTGTGGGAATGCGGGAGAGTGGCTGGTGAATGTGTGTGTGTGTGTGTGTGTATGTGTGTGTGACAGTGCGACCAGTGCACACCTCACTGCTGCCTCATCTGATAACACCTGCATGCCAGCCCACTGATGAATGAACCCAACAGCCTCGACGAATGTGCGTATCTGCCTGTGTGTGTCTCAGTGTGTGTCATGTGTGTGTGTATCCTGTGTATGTCCTGTGTGTGTGTTTGCGTATGAGAGCCGACGCATACTCATGGCAGGGTCACACACATGACACACACATGACACACACACACGCATACACACACACACGACGACGACGCAATAACACGACACAACACACTTGTGGGCCTCCCAAGTGGTGTAGTGGTGTAATGGTGTAGTGTCAGCCTTGTAATCCAAAGATTAACAAGTGGAGGAATCAGAGAAAGAATGATCCTCATTGAGACGTGGAGAATCAGAGAAACAACATTACGTATAACTGATCCATATAGAAATAAAAAAATCACATTTTAGCTGTATAACCAGATTTGTCATCGGAAAAAGAATGAAACCACACACATACATTCACTGTCAAATCTGCCTCTGAAAAAAATGAAGTAAACAGTGGGAGAAAAAAACGCTACAAAAGATTGTATCTTCTGTATACGTTCAGTATCTACATGATCTACAGATCTACAGATCTATAGATATCTACAGATATACATGTCAAATGTATACATGTCAAATGTAATGTATCAGGAATTTAAGACGTCTTTCAAATGAGGACTTTCACTGATTCAATTCGGCTTCAATAAAATCATATGCTGGAAACTTATTAAAATACCTCTACACTAGCCCTAGTCTAGAAACACCCACGCGCGCGTGTGTGTGTGGATGTGTGTGTATGTATGTGTGGATATGCATGTGTGTGTGTGTGTGTGTGTGTGTGTGTGCGTGTATTGGTGAGATAATTGAAGGCAACAAGCCCAACGCAACAGTAAATCAGTTCACACAGACACACACACACACACACACACATGCACACACACATACATACACACACACACACACACGGACACATACAAGCACAGCCAGTTTTTCATTGATGGGAGCTCTCACCCAATAATTACTAGCTGCCCAATCATTACACACAAACACACACATGCATACTTACAATGTTCCTATATACAGTATACACATCCAACAGAGATGTATAATAATCCTCCTAAAATTAATATTATTATTATTGATATTATTGTCTGTTTTTTATATATAATCACACTTTATAATACTGTTAAATTGTATGCTGGAAAATATATGCAAAATTAATTATAATTAAAATTATCAGAACACGTAGACATACACACATACACATACACACACAGATATATGTATGACACAGATATACAGATATATGTATGACACAGATATATGTATGTATGTCTTGAGGCAAGATTGCAATGATACGATTGCACTGTTGATCGTGCAAATAGCGTGCATTCACAATACCAAGTAGCATGCAGGCACAACCCTACCGGGCATAAATGCATGTAATTCCATCAGGTTGCAATTAATGAACAAATGAGAGAATATCTCTGTATGTGTGTATGTGTGTGTGTGTAAGTGTATGTGTGTGTGTGTGTGAGTGTGTGTGTGATTAGTGGAGGGTAATGATGTGGTATAATTGTGTTGCCTCAGGCAAATAACACAGAATCACAGTGAAATACAGAAATAATATAATATTCAGTCCAAAAAATTCATGTCACCAATAATAAGCCTGTTTTGTTTGGATTTTTTCGGTAATTTTTTTTGTGGACCAATATTTACGCTATATATCTTATGATTGAAAAAACTATTCTATTCAAAAATGGCTAAATTTAATTTCTTAATTTTATTGTATTCAAAAATTACTGATTTAACCTTTGATTTAAACGGTCCACTTATGTTGTCTGGTTAGGCGTACACAGTTTACATAAGCAAATTATCACAATTTTCAGCCAATGTGATCAATGAAAATAAAAAAAAAACAACTTACCAGGAGGACATACGCAGTTCTGGTCATTGACTGTGCTTAAATCCCGCTTCAAACGCAGTGAGAGATGTTCTGAAGGCGACGGGTTCGAATCCGACCGTAGGCCATGTTTTTCCAGCTGGGCAACACGTTGTTCCAATCGCCAGTGGGATATTGTCAGCATGCCACACTGAACCACAAGAGCCAACACAATTGTCGCACACAAAACGGGAGACCACCAACAAAACTGCCACGAGCGCCGTTCACAAACAGGCTGTGATAGCGCGTGCATTTTCGGCTCAGCAGAATGCATGGTTTTATTAGCACTCTCACATCTTCATGGCATACACACAAAATGACACCACGGAAAAACCGGACCTCATATAAAGCACGAGCAACACAACAACACCAACCTGCGCAAGCCGACTGAGATATTACGCACACGCGGGATACCAAGCAGCTGCCAATTGGACGCTTCCTGGAATAACGGGAGAGTTGGAAACTATTAGTTGATCATGTCGACACCAGGGAGCGAATGATGTAGAATTTCACTCACATTACTATACCATTTACAAGTCAATTTGGCAAAAGTGAAAATCAATTTGGCAAAAGTGAAAATCAATTTGGCAAAAGTGAAAATCAATTTGGCAAAAGTGAAAATCAATTTGGCAAAAGTGAAATTCAATTTGGCAAAAGTGAAAATCAATTTGGCAAAAGTGAAAATCAATTTGGTAATTCTTACAAATTTAGGTGGTAGTCGCATTGATAATGCATAATCATATTGTTTATTAGTGTTTTAGTAACAAATTTATTACTCATGCAAATGATATCAATTAATGTTTTATGTTTAAGAATATATATAGTTTAAGAAGCTGCCATGTAGGGATATATTTGTTGATGAAGTCCATTATATTTGCATCAAAATGATCTTTTAAGTGATTTGGATTAGCTCCGATTCAAGGTTAATAATAAAATAAACTATACATTTTACAATTTCATTTGTCCCAATTGAAATCAAAATTGTCCCAGCTAGAACCACAATGTATGTTATTGATTTTACATTAAATATCAAACTTAGTTGTTGTTAGTACATTTTATTGTATTTCACATGAATAATTTAGCATTAGTCGTAAAACACAGATATTTACTACTTACTATGTATTATACAATTATGTGCTATGGTATGTACTACAATTACAATGCAGATATGTACCGTAATTACTTACTTTATGAGGAACTCTATCAGCCAATATAGCAATGTCAGCGTATATACCACCAGCGCGTGCGCTTAAATTCTAGCAACAAAGCAAGATATCACAACTCAACACAATCACAACGCAGCATGGCCCACTAAAACACCTGCACTAACAAACACGCACGAACGTTCTGCGCAAACAACTGCCCCATGGCGCGCACTGCCCTATGGCGCGCACTGCCCCACCCCCTGTATCCCCCTGCTCGCTCATAGCACGTGCATACTACATACATACACTCACACTACCTCGCACACACAAATGGACACCATATACAAAAATATATACCGTACAATATTAAACATAGTACAGATGGCTAGCAACGACAAGCGCTATTCGCACGTGATGCCAGAACACTTGCCATAAGCTGGATTGTACCGTCTCTGAAAGTGTGATGTTTCTGTAGATGTGTGTGTGTGTGTGTGCGCGTGTGTGTGTGTGTGTGTGTGCACGATTTGCTCGCGAGTGCTCTCCGAGAACAGTGACTATACGCTGACATTGATATATTGGCTGATAGAGTGCGCGCCATGGGGCAGTTGTTTGCGCAGAACGTTCGTGCGTGTTTGTTAGTGCAGGTGTTTTAGTGGGCCATGCTGCGTTGTGATTGTGTTGAGTTGTGATATCTTGCTTTGTTGCTAGAATTTAAGCGCACGCGCTGGTGGTATATACGCTGACATTGCTATATTGGCTGATAGAGTTCCTCATAAAGTAAGTAATTACGGTACATATCTGCATTGTAATTGTGGTACATACCATAGCACATAATTGTATAATACATAGTAAGTAGTAAATATCTGTGTTTTACGACTAATGCTAAATTGTTCATGTGAAATACAATAAAATGTACTAACAACAACTAAGTTTGATATTTAATGTAAAATCAATAACATACATTGTGGTTCTAGCTGGGACAATTTTGATTTCAATTGGGACAAATGAAATTGTAAAATGTATAGTTTATTTTATTATTAACCTTGAATCGGAGCTAATCCAAATCACTTAAAAGATTTTGATGCAAATATAATGGACTTCATCAACAAATATATCCCTACATGGCAGCTTCTTAAACTATATATATTCTTAAACATAAAACATTAATTGATATCATTTGCATGAGTAATAAATTTGTTACTAAAACACTAATAAACAATATGATTATGCATTATCAATGCGACTACCACCTAAATTTGTAAGAATTACCAAATTGATTTTCACTTTTGCCAAATTGATTTTCACTTTTGCCAAATTGAATTTCACTTTTGCCAAATTGATTTTCACTTTTGCCAAATTGATTTTCACTTTTGCCAAATTGAATTTCACTTTTGCCAAATTGATTTTCACTTTTGCCAAATTGACTTGTAAATGGTATAGTCATTTTAGGTGGAACAAAAGTATCAATAAGTTCTTTCTTTAGATAACGAGGAAGATTGAAAAAACAATCTCAAAATTCAATGCAGTTCACCTGTGAATTGGAATTAATTTGACACTGACTGATAATTCGTTAAATTTAATACATGGACCCTCATTGAACATCACCTCTCGCTATTAGTATATATACATTTCCTCCTTGATATGCTCAATTTTCAAAGAAACATGTCACTAATACTTGTAGCCAATAAGAAATACGCATTAGAATACTAAGACTTTCAATTTAACTAAAAGACTCAAGAGCTAAAACAAATTACCAAGTACCAAAGGTCACCTCTCAAAGTCAAGGTCGACCAAAAATTGGCGGTTGAATATAAATGGCGGCATTTTTAAAATATAATTATTAGCTCAATATCGTTTGATCTTCATAATAATGAAGACCCAAAATTAATTCAAGAAATAGTGCGTTATAGTTCATCAACCATTTCCTTAATGTAATCGCTTGGAGGAGAAATGTTTTCACTCTTGGTGCTACGAATGCGATTGTTTTGCTTTTATCTTGACTTTCAATTTGGTTTGTGTATGGTGGTTGGTTTTTTGTCTGTGTATTTTTTTAGATCGTCGTCCAACCAACAATCTATGTTTAACAATGTTAAGAAATTATCCTGGTCAAATAATTTCATGTATTTACTATTGTTTTTGCATAGAATTTACGTGTTTGTACCGAAGTTGCGTATGGGATGCATCACATTGTCCATATTTTGTGCTTTAGCTTCTACATTTTCTTGTGTTTTTTCTAGTGGACTTGCAGAAGAAAGGTGACTTGTGAAGGCAGTGGCGAACATGCTTAGAATACTGAGACTATATATCGCACGGGCAGACAAGTTCTCGGCAGTGTCTACCTCATGCCCGTCAGCTAGGTAGCATTACACATGTTAGTTCTCACTTCAACCGTCTGTGTGTGTGTGTGTGTGTGTGTGTGTGTGTGTGTGTGTGTGTGTGTGTGTGTGTGTGTGTGTGTGTGTGTGTGTACTTCTGTGTATGCGTGTCACTGGTTTTGTATACGTATCTGCGTGTATGTGTCTGTTTGCATTCGTGTATATAGATATGTGTGTGTGTGTGTCTGCAGGTTTATGAGTAGCAAGAAATATAATGCCAAAGCTGGCCCATCTCTGACAGATGCCGATTACTTGAGTCTGTCTAAGCTGGAGATTAAGAAGCGACCGCCGAACGCCTTCAATCTGTTCATCAAAGATTGTATGAAGCGATTGATAAAACTCAACGCCGAGGCCGTAAAATCCACCGGTCAATCCAATCCGATTGGCTACCAAAGTGAGTCTTGCAGTCCATCGTTTTTCATTTCCACTCAATGTTATATATTCAGAAATTGGCCATGAGTCATATCTACCTTTTGTGATAGTTCTGTGAGCTCCTTTGGAGGAATGGAGATCAAAATACGTTTGAGGAATAGAGACTAGTGTGTTACAAGTTGGAGTACAGGAGTACAAGAGTCCAGTAGTAGTGGTGGGATGCGCCTTGTCTTCGGCTCCCACTGTTGTCTTGTTTTCTCGTTTTCTCTTCTTTCTGTTCACTGCTTTGCTTGTTTTCAGTCCACTAATTTGCCTTTTTTTGGTCTGATTTCTTTTTATTTAGTCTGATTGTTGCTGGGGTTTTTTCTTTCACTCCACAGTGCTTTCATAAAGTCTTTTCTAATTTCTGTTTCTTGTGGCGTTAGCTCCTCAAATCCTAGTGTAATTTTCAATTTTTCTCGGGTACTTTTTCCATTTATTTCGTTATAAAATGTAGATTTGGTTACAAGAGTACTGGAGTACGGGATATTGTCATACGTTCATCATTGTCATTGTCATTCATCATTGTATTCTCAAAATGTTTTACATTGTGTGTGTGCGTATTATGTTTGCATCTTATGTTTGTTTGTCCTGTTATCTATATAGCGATTTTGATAGTACAGCTGAATTGGCGCTCTATAAATACATTTTATTATTATTATTATTATTGCTCTTCTCTCCCCCTTGTGTATGTGTATGCGTGTGTGTCCGGTCCTGTCTGTACTGTCTAAACGATGTGTGTGTGTGTGTTTTGGTATCCCCGCATACCGAATAGAGTCTACCGGGAGATGGGCACACAGTGGGGGGCGCCATATAGTCTAAATAATGGCTGATGCACGCTTAAAACAACAACAACAAATGTTTGAATAAATGAAAGAATAATATATTTATGTGTGTGTGTGTGTTTGTGTCAGAGGATGTGTTCAGACAGGCTTGCGTTTTGTGGCGTGAATTGGCGGAAAAAGAGCGTGCAAAATACGTGCTCATGCAATCAGAGCTCCGCAAACAATTCGAGGTGCATTATATCATGTTCTCCTTCACATACACCAGTGGTTCCCAACCTTTTTCAGCTTGTTATCCAATTTAGCATCCCATATTAAGCATGTTACCCCTTTGTTACTGTACATGTTACTGTAAGCATTCACACACACACACGCACGCGTGCACACACAACTATATATAACACGCCATATGAGCAATACAATATCCACACAATGCAAACAATAAACATAATATGCTAAGTTAACATTAATCCCAATACAAGGTACCGCAATGTTTTCTTGAATTTCAGAATTCTTAACATTTTCCTGTCACCCCTACATTACCCCCGAACAATTGCTAAATTACCCCCAGGTTGGGAACCACTGACATACACGCACACATTACATTACATTACATTACAAGTAGAGATTTTTATCAGGTTAAATGTTACGCACTGCTGCGTTGTAGATGTTGCTGTATAAAGTCATTGAGTGATCAACTGGTTGCTTGCAACTTGCTTGCAATCAGTTTCTTCATTATTCTCCAATACTGCACTGCTAAATTGTCCTGTTTACTAACCTGTTTTTACTGCATGAAATGTGTATGTGCATTTATGAGCCGAGATGTCAAAAATTACAACAAATACCTGAACAACGTTTTAGCTTTTAATCTTAATTTTAACATTTTATGTTTTATTTTTAACTTTAACTAGACATAGACTTTATATTTTCATGAATCATATGTGTTTATACGTGTTATCATTTTGAGTTTATCAGTGTGTTTTGTGTGTGAATTCCTTGGAAATTTATTGATAAAAACCATGAGTGGACAACAAATAAACATTAATTTATTGATTTATTTATTGATTGTTAGTCGAAGACTTGCGCGAACGATAGCCCTGCCGTAACAAGCTTGCAGAACGTGCGTTTGAAGAAGAAATCTGTGCGTCATGCTCGTCGCTTGCTAGGTCGACCTCATGTTCCCTCGCCTCCGTTCGTCGCTTTCCACTCAGACCGAGTTCGATCTCTCTTCTCGACCGGCCAGTCTTCGGTAACATTCAGCCAATCAACAGCAAACACGTGCTTTTCCGTATATTTATATATCTATACCTTATATTTCGTTAATATACCGTATATTTCGTTAATATACCGTATATTTCGTTAATATACCGTATATTTCGTTAATATACCGTATATTTCGTTAATATACCGTATATTTATATTTCGTATATTTGTATATCGTATTTTATTTATATATCGTATTTTGCGTATGTTTCGTTATCTATACCGTATATTTCGGCGTATAAGACGACCCTTAAAGTCAAAAAATCACCCTTAAAAATTGTGGGTCGTCTTATACAGCCGATATAAAAGTCAGATCTTGAATTCTGCGTTCAGAATTTTTCACTCTACATAAAAAAATCAGTATCATTTTGGTTGTAAATAAAAATGGTTGATTACAAACACCTTTATTTCTCAATAAGAGTAGGTATTACAGTACAACATCATCAATATAAAAAATCAAACCTGCTCCGTATGTATATCTAAAACCCATTTAGCAGTCGTCTTATACAACCGATATATGATGAATGCATAAAAATTTGCTCTAATTTTGTACCTCGTCTTATCTGACGGTCGCCTTATACGCCGAAATATACGGTAATTTGGCGCTTCATGAGGTTGTCTGTGTGTGTGTGTGTGTGTGTGTGTGTGTGTGTGTGTGTGTGTATGTGTGTGTGTGTGTGTGCATAGTCCGTTTATAGTTCGAGTTTTGAATGGTCGAAAGCTCCGGATGACATCAAAAATATCTACCGAGACAATTACCGACGTCTTCTGGTGAGTGTTTTTATCAATCTGTCAGCTTATTTATTTTCACACAGACATGTTTATTTTGCCCAAAATCAGACACAGAACGCATAAAACACAAGCACATGGCACAATTTTAAC
Source organism: Sacculina carcini (assembly GCA_916048095.2). Taxonomy (NCBI): domain Eukaryota; kingdom Metazoa; phylum Arthropoda; class Thecostraca; family Sacculinidae; genus Sacculina; species Sacculina carcini. The sequence goes on from OU696594.1 coordinate 5,732,725, forward strand.
AAAATAGACACTTAAATAAATAAATAGACTCCACTGAAAAATCGTACAGTGACGGTAATTATATCAGTCATATATAAACACAAAACTATAGCCATTTATCCATTATCTCTATTATATCTAGTTATCCATTTTATTGTCTTATTATTTTCTCTCATATGCTACTTATGAGTGCTGGTAACTGAATTTTCCCAAAGTTACAGCTCTATTATAATAACCAAAGTTCTACAGAACAAACTGTATTCTGGTGTTTATTCTCGTGACTTTTTCTCAACCTTTCCTGTATGTGTGTGTGTGTATGTATGTGAGTGTGTGTGTGTGTGTACTCACCGAGTTGTATAATACATGAGCTGCCCCGTCTCCCAGCCAACTTATTTATCTAACCTACGTTTAAATTCCTTCACACAGCTATATTGAACAATTTCTCTATCTAGATTATTCCATGCATCTACAGTGCTATTAGGGAAACTATACTTCTTCATATCCCTAACTGCTCTGGTTTTCCAAACAGGGTTTTAGCGTTGTGTGTGTGTGTGTGTGTGTGTGTATGTATCGAGAGAATGACTATCACAGAAAGTTGAACGAATGGGAGCAGCGCATGGTAGAACAGGGCAGACCGGAATTGATTCGACAAGAGACGATGATTCGTATGAAAAAAGAAATTTCCTCATCCAACAGCCAAACTACCCCATCCAATACCCAAACTCCAAATCCGTAACCCAAACTCCTTCACCCAATACCCAATCTCCAAATCCGTAACCCAAGCGCCTTCGTCCAGACCACGGCTTCCAATAGCCGAATTTGCGCCTGTGTAAATCACAATGTTTTGTTGAGGAATCGCTGAATTTCAGGGTGTCATTTGTGTGTGTGTGTGTGTGTGTGTTATCTTGTTGGTATATCGCGTATTAATACGGTAATAATGTGTTTTGTTTACTTTACTGTCCTGTTATTATCATGTTAATTTTATGCAATACAAAACCACCTCAGATGTCAGTAATGAGCGTGTTATTTCTGGAAGGAGGTAAAAAACAAACTCCACTATCATTGTTCCAAGTTCTAGTCTATTTTTGTCTTTAATTCTAGTCTGTTATTACAGACTAGAATTGAATTAATTTTATCTTAAATTATAGTCTGTTATTATAGACTAGAATTGAATTAATTTTGTCTTAAATTATAGTCTGTAATTACAGACTAGAATTGAATTAATTTTGTCTTAAATTATAGTCTGTTTTTACAGACTAGAATTGAATTAATTTTGTCTTAAATTATAGTCTGTTATTATAGACTAGAATTGAATTCATTTTTTCTTAAATTATAGTCTGTTTTTTTGTGTTAAATTCCAGTAGCATCTCTGTATATTGCTATAAAAATGACAAGCAAATAATAAATACACACCATAAATAGCCCAGGCTGGCAACAACAACAACCCCATCGTTACATCTTTGAACTGGCAACAAAAAGCGCGCGGTATCCGTATCACCGGCTAGTGAGGACGGACTATTTGGCCGGATACTGATAAAAGCCCTGTCCGGACTTTATGCCCAGCTTTCCGTCGGCCACCATTTTGTCCAGCAGCGGACTGGGCCGGAACAGCGGATTTTCCGGATCATCGCGATGCCAGCCTGCACGACAAATAGACAAACACCAAAAAAAGACTAGAATTTAAGACAAAAAAAGACTAGAATTCAAGACAAAAAAAGGACTAGAATTTAAGACAAAAAAGACTAGGATTCAAGACAAAAAAGACTAGAATTCAAGACAAAAAAGACCAGAATTTAAGACATTTAGACTAGATAGTTCGTCTTTTTGCATCTGTTAAAATTATTTGCCATTCTTGATATAAAACTAATGTATGATTATTAGTTATTACTTCTTACTTATAGTTGGACTCCGTGGTGTAGTGGTTAGCGCACCCGCCTCACAAACGGGAGGTCCGTGGTTCAAATCCCAGTGGAGTAGAATTTCTTTGGGCGAACTTTATAATCCAACAGTCCCTGTCCACCCAGCAGTAAATGATGGTACCAGATATCAGTCATGAGTTGTGTCATGCATTCTGGGGAGGTGGCCCTCTCTAATACGTCTTCCGTCCTTGTGGCGTCATAGCGTGGAGAGAGTCGGTTCTGCGGTGGCAGCGAGCTGCACGGGACACACCTGTGTGTGTTCATAAGCTTCCACTTCTTCCCGTGTAGCAGCTGTCACTTGAGCAGCCTTTAGAATGTTGGTTTTAATAGTCTATGTAAACACACACACACAGACACCCACACACACATACACACACACACACACACACACACTGACCATCAATGATGAATTTGACAGTATCGAGTCCGACATAATCGGCTAATTCAAACGGACCCATGGGATGAGAGGCACCCAGCTTCATTGCTGTGTCTATATCACGTGCCGTTGCATCGCCTAGCAGCATTGCAAACACACACACACACACACTCATATACATACAGGCAATGTGCACATAAATATGCATACAAACACGGACACACACACGCACAAGCACAAAATACACCCACACACTAGCAAACACATAAGCACACACTGACACACATACATGAAACAGATACAAACACACACACATACACAAAAAGCACATACAAACACGCACATAAGACAGATACAAACACACACACGCATACAAACAGACTGACACACAACACATATGTATGTACACACACACACACACACATAAGACAGATACAAACACAACATACACACGCACATAAGACAGATACAAACACACACACACACACACACACACACACAAAGCACATACAAACACACACGCACATAAAACAGATACAAACACACACACACGCACGCACATAAGACACATACAAACACAACATACACACGCACATAAGACAGATACAAACACACACACACACACACACACACAAAAAGCACATACAAACACACACGCACATAAAACAGATACAAACACACACACACACGCACACATAAGACAGATACAAACACACACACACATAAGACAGATACAAACACACACACGCATACAAACACACTGACACACAACATACACACACACTTATGTATGTATACACACACACATAAGACAGATACAAACACACTGACACACAACATACACACAACACATATGTATATACACACACACACACACACACACACATAAGACAGATACAAACACAACACATATGTATGTATACACACACACACACACCTCTTTCAAGCATGCGAACAGACTCCATCATGGAGGGCACGAGAATGCGGTTGACAATGAAGCCCGGCGTGTCCTTGCATCTCACTGTACTCTTGCGCAAGACGGCGCCAAACGCCAGCAAAGAGTCGACGGTGTCCTGCGATGTTGCAGCCACTGAAATCACCTGAGAATAAGATAGGTGTTAGCAAGACAGGCGGGAATGCAAGAGTAGCAACAAACAAATACGTTGAAACAATGAGAAAATTAACCGGCGGAACAGAGAGAGAAAGAGAGAAAATTATAGAAACGCAGACACAAAGACGAAATAAGAATGGAAAATGGAGGAAGCAAAAGAAAAAAAAGGAAGAAAGACAGATATATATATATAGAAAACCAGGTGATTTTTAACAGCACCAAATAGAATATGCACATAAATAGCAAGTAAAATGTAAAATATAATGTGGTGAAATATTTTAGAAGAAACAAACACTACTCAAGAACGAGAATATAGATAGATATATGAATAGAGAAAGAAAGTTACATAGAAAAATAAAGATTTACAAAGAGAGGTTTCCGGAGAGAGAAAAGCTTACACAGAAAGGGGGATTAAGAGGAGGTTTACACAACGAGGGGAGATTTACACAGAGATTAAGAGAGGGGAGATTTACACAGAGATTAAGAGAAGGGGAGATTTACACAGAGATTAAGAGAGAGGGGATATTTACACAGAGATTAAGAGAGGGGGAGATTTACACAGAGATTAAGAGAGGGGGAGATTTACACAGAGATTAAGAGAGGGAGATTTACACAGAGATTAAGAGAGGGGGAGATTTACACAGAGATTAAGAGAGGGGGAGATTTACACAGAGATTAAGAGAGAGGATATTTACACAGAGATTAAGAGAGGGGAGATTTACACAGAGATTAAGAGGGGATATTTACACAGAGATTAAGAGAGGGGATATTTACACAGAGATTAAGAGAAGGGGAGATTTACACAGAGATTAAGAGAGGGGAGATTTACACAGAGATTAAGAGAGGGGAGATTTACACAGAGATTAAGAGAGAGGATATTTACACAGAGATTAAGAGAGGGGATATTTACACAGAGATTAAGAGAAGGGGATATTTACACAGAGATTAAGAGAGAGGATATTTACACAGAGATTAAGAGAGAGGATATTTACACAGAGATTAAGAGAGAGGATATTTACACAGAGATTAAGAGAAGGGGATATTTACACAGAGATTAAGAGGGGATATTTACACAGAGATTAAGAGAGGGGATATTTACACAGAGATTAAGAGAAGGGGAGATTTACACAGAGATTAAGAGAGGGGAGATTTACACAGAGATTAAGAGAGGGGAGATTTACACAGAGATTAAGAGAGGGATTTACAGAGAGATTAAGAGAGGGATTTACAGAGAGATTAAGAGAGGGGAGATTTACACAGAGGTTAAGAGAGGGGAGATTTACACAGAGATTAAGAGAAGGGGAGATTTACACAGAGATTAAGAGAGGGGAGATTTACACAGAGATTAAGAGAGGGGGAGATTTACACAGAGATTAAGAGAGGGGATATTTACACAGAGATTAAGAGAGGGGATATTTACACAGATATTAAGAGAGGGGAGATTTACAGAGATTAAGAGAGGGAGATTTACACAGAGATTAAGAGAGAGGAGATTTACACAGAGATTAAGAGAGGGGGAGATTTACACAGAGATTAAGAGTGGGGAGATTTACACAGAGGTTAAGAGAGAGGAGATTTACACAGAGATTAAGAGAGAGGAGATTTACACAGAGATTAAGAGAGGGGGAGATTTACACAGAGATTAAGAGTGGGGAGATTTACACAGAGATTAAGAGAGGGGGAGATTTACACAGAGATTAAGAGAAGGGAGATTTACACAGAGATTAAGAGAGGGGAGATTTACACAGAGATTAAGAGAAGGGAGATTTACACAGAGATTAAGAGAAGGGGAGATTTACACAGAGATTAAGAGAGGGGATATTTACAGAGAGATTAAGAGAGGGGAGATTTACACAGAGATTACAGAGATAAATGAGAGAGATTGAGAGATCGTACTTCGAGCAGTTTCATCACTGGCACCGGGTTGAAGAAATGCAGTCCTCCAAATCTGTCCTGACGTGCAGTTGCCTCGGCAATGCGAGAAATTGGAATTGAAGACGTATTGGATGCGAATATCGTCTTGGTCGGAGCTTTCTGTACAGTGAAAATTCACCAACCAAGTTGCATATTTAATTAGAAATCCAACCTACTGATCATGTAATGTGTCATGTGTCAATTAATCTGTCATGTGTCAATTAATGTGCCAATTAATGTGTCATGTGTCAATTAATGTGTCATGTATCAATTAATGTATCATGTGTCATGTGTCAATTAATGTGTCATGTGTCAATTATCACCACGTAATTGTGCAGCCAAAACAAAATATTATTAGCACTGAATGGCATTCAAATGAGCGCCACACACACATACAGACAGACATACACACACATACAGTGTTGACCTGATCGAGTTTGGTGAAGAGATCGCGTTTGATCGCCAGATCCTCGACGATCGCCTCGATCACAAGATCACAATCGGCCAGATGCGCGTGCACGTCGGTTGTCATGGCAACGCGCGACATGGCCGTTGCTATGTACTGCTCAATAGCAGCCTCGTCGTCCTGTCCACATAGCAACACCATAGCAACGACATAGCAACGACATAACAATGACATAGCAACACCATAGCAACGACATAACAATGACATAGCAACACCATAACAACACCATAGCAACAACATAGTCACTCCATATAATCGTGAATAAGTGTGTGTGTTCGTGTTTGTGAGTGAATGTGTGTTTGTGTGTTCGTGTTTGTGAGTGTGTGTTTGTGTGTGTGTGTGTGTGTGTGTGTGTGTGTGTTTGTGTGTGTGTGTTCGTGTGTGTGTGTGTGTGAGAGTTTGTGTGTGTGTGAGTGTGTGTGAGTTTGTGTTTGTTAGTGAGTGTGTGTTTGTGTGTGAGTTTGTGTGTGTGTGTGTGTTTGTGAGTGAGTGTGTGTTTGTGAGTTTGTGTGTGTGTGTGTGTGTGTGTGTGTGTGTGTTTGTGAGTGAGTGTGTGTTTGTGAGTGGGTGTGTGTTTGTGTTAGTGTGTGTGTGTTTGTTTGTGTGAGTGCGTTTGTGTGTGTGTATGTATGTGTGTGTGTGTGTTAGTGTGTTTGTTTGTGTGTGTGAGTGAGTGTGAGTGAGTGTGTTTGTGAGTGAGTGCGTTTGTGTGTGTGTATGTATGTGTGTGTGTGTGTTAGTGTGTTTGTTTGTGTGTGTGAGTGAGTGTGAGTGAGTGTGAGTGAGTGAGTGTGTGTGTTCGTGTGTGTTTGTGTGTGTGTGTGTGTGTGTGTGTGTGTGTGTGTGTGTGTGTGTGTGTGTGTGTGAGTTTGTGTGTTTGTGAGTGAGTGTGAGTGAGTGTGTGTGTGTGTTCGTGTGAAAGTGTTTGTGTGTGAGTGTGTGTGTTTGTGAGTGTGTGTGTTTGTGTGTGAGTCAGTTGCCTTATGTTGTTTCTTGGCCACTCGTCGTAGACTCTTGTTGATAATCTGTGAGGCTCGTTGCAGACATGAATCGTTCACATCGACCAGTGTTACTGAATGACCTGTCTCAGCAGCCACCTACACACACACACACACACACACACACACACACACACACACATACACACACAAACACACACACATACATACACAACATAAACTTGAAAAACATGTCTTACGAGGACAGATTGAGGAAAATTGAATTAGACAGGCTTGATGAGAGGAGAGAAAGAGACAATTTAATTAATATATATAGATCAGCATAAATGACACGGTCAACACAGACGATATCGGATTAGTTTTTCAAGGAAATGTGTGCGTAGAGGACACTAAAAAAACTTAGGAAAACACGTTGTCGAAAAGATATATAAAAAAGTATAGTTTCCCGTTTAGGAGCGTAGATAAATGGAACCAATTAGACAGCAAAATAGTTGAAGCTAGAAATTTAAGTTCCTTTAAAAATATGTTAGATAAATGATGGAAAAGAGACGGGACAGCACGAGCTTAGCTGTAGAATATCCTGTAGAACAACTATGTGAGTACAAGTTTCTATGCAAGTGTCATTTGATGTCATATATACATAACGTATAAGTATGCATACATATGGGCAATTATTTGTCAGTGAGTGAGTGAGTGTATATATATACATATATTGTTTGATATTGTACTGAAAAACCAACTTATTGGAGTGTAATGAAGCTATTTACTTTACACACACACATAGCATCGCAGACAGACAGACAGACAGACATACACACCTGAACAATACCTGAACCCATAAGACCACCACCAATAACAGTCACGTTCTTGATGACATCGCAGCGGATATGAGAGGTTGAAAGGCTGTGTCGCAGCGGCAGAGATAAGCTTGGGGCTGAGACAAGACGCGCCATCAACGCCGCACTAACACCGCGCATCGTAGCCAACGACATATTCACTGATATGTCAATAACTGCATAAGACAAAGAAGAGAAAAACGAATAAGTAATGCTATATGAAGACCAAATAACGCCAAACCAGGAGAAAGTAAAGTTGAATGAAGCAAGTGTACACTTGATGACCAGTTAAAATAAGTTGATATAAATATTATTACAGGTAAATCGAGTACAACAACAACAACAACAACAGTGTGTATTTGGTATAGCGCCCATCATCATAGGCGCGCAGACGAGTACATATACAGATAAACATGAAATATAAACTGGCAATGCGAACATGGGATCATACGATAATAATATAGAGCTCGATCACAAAACAACAAAATAAAACGCGGATTAAATCAAGGAGAAAACGCAGAATCAAACAAACAACTATATAAAAGAGAGATCAGAGGGAGGCGAAAGGAGTCAAGGCGTGCGTGGTGGGATCGAAGGATAGATCAAGAAGAGATTTACGAAGAGAAGCAGCAAATGAGCGATATGAAAACGATGAGGTGATGTGAGATGGGAGAGAGTTGTAAAGACGCGGACCGAAAAAGGAGAAAGATTTGGAAGACCACGCGGACTCATTTAAAGCGCGAGGGCAGGCTAAAGGGACAGGATGTCGAGAAGAGGGGGTTTCAGAGAGAGAAAGTAAGGCATAGAGATACGTAGGTTTAGTGGGACAGTGCAACAGTTTGAAGATTATGGAGCAAATTTTGAAGTGAATTCTAGATTTGATGGGAAGCCAGCGGAACTTGAAGAGATAAGGAGAAGTATGGCGGCAGAAGGCAGGATATAAAACAAAACGGCAGGATTGGTTCATCACACGCTGGAGAATTTTCAAAGAAGATTTAGGACACTTGAAGTGGAGCGAGCTGCAGTAATCCAGTCTAGAAAAGATGAGTGATTGAACAAGCTTGATAGAAGAGGGCTGGTCGAGGCATGGACGGATATGATAGAGAGAGCGGAGTATAAGGCGACAGATGCGAGCAGTAGCAAGAATATTGGCAGAGAAGGAAAGTGAGGAATCAAAGATAATGCCAAGGTTTCTAACAGACGAAGAGAGAGATATAGGCAAAAGAGGAGGAGACAAACGAGGAGGGTGAAGAGCAAGAAATTCTGATTTATCAGTATTCAGAAGAAGTCGACGGGAGGAGGTCCAAGAAGATATATCAGAAAGTATACCAGACAGAAGAGCAGGGTCAGAAAAGGGACAAGGTATATAGAATTGGATGTCATCAGCATATATGTGAAAAGGGATAGACCAGCGTCGAAGGATAGGGCAGAGAGAGGACATATAAAGATTGAAAAGAAGAGGACCAAGGATAGACCCTTGAGGTACACCAGAGGTAAGAGGGATCGAATTAGAGACGGAAGAGTTGAACTGGACAGAGTAAGATCGATTATGCAAATAGGAGCGAAGCAAGGAGAGCGCGGAATCAGAAACACCAATGTGAGAAAGGTCTTTAATGAGAATTTCATGATCTACAAGGTCAAATGCTGAGCTTAAGTCAAGAAGGACAAGGATAATGGATTTTCGAAAGGAGAATGACGACAAAATACCTTCAGTGACCGAGATGAGGACAGATTCAGTACTATGAGAAGGACGAAATCCGGATTGGTGAATGTCAAGGACGTTACAAATGAAAGGAGATAACTGAGAAAAGATGGCAGATTCCAGGAGTTTGGAAGAAAAACTAAGGAGGGATATAGGACGGTAGTTACAGCATAAGGAAGGTTCAAGCGAGGGTTTCTTGAGGATAGGGCGAACATAGGCGTGCTTATCAGCAAGAAAATTTCCATGTAAGAAGGAGGAGTTAATAAGATGGAGTAAATAAGGAGTCAGGGTGTCGATAGCAGGAGCAATTATACTGAAGTTAATCGGATCAGGAGGAGACGAGAGAAATTTACGGGAGAAGAGAAGAGATAAGAAGTCAGAAATTTCAAGATGAGAAAAGGATGAGAATTTGCATAGGGAGGTGGTATGTGTGACGAGGAAAGCAGAAGAAGGAATTCTAGATTGGGCGGAAATGATTTTCCTTGTGAAATAGGAGGAAAGCTCGTTGGCGGTTAGAGAGGAAACAGCTGAGGGCGAGCGAAGGCCAGAGAGGGAGTTGAGTGTGTTCCAGAGAGCTTTAGGAGATCGAGAAAGAGAAGAAAGTCGAGACAAGTAATAAGCTTGCTTGGAGGATGCTAGAGAAGAAATATATAATGAGCGAGCAGAGCAAAAAGTAGACCAGTCACAAGAGAGGCGAGTGCGTCGCCAGGTACGCTCCAACGCCCTAGAACGACGTTTCAGACGATCAAGGTTAGGATTATTCCAAGGAGACGAACGAGGACGAGAAGAACGGAGAGTCAGAGGGAACAAATGGTTGTTAATGAGGGATAGAGTAGAAAAGAGGAGAGGATAAATATCGGAGGGAGGAAGAGAGTAAAGAATATGTAGAGGAAAGGAATTTGCAAGAAGGGTCTGAAAGAGAGAAGGGTCAAAAAAATTGTAGTTGCGAGAAAAGGTAGGGGAAGGCATTGAATTAGGAGGTCCGGAGGCAGGAAGTGATGTAAGAATGAGACTATGGTCAGAGAAGGAAGAGTCGGGAGGAAGAACAAAAACTTCGGAAGGAGGAGAATCAGTAGAGAGAACAGGAGAAGGGAAAAGAACTAAATCAAGAGTGTGGCCCGAAATGTGTGTGGGAGAAGAAACAGGAGATACAAGACCATGAGAATCAAGGAGAGAGATAAAATTCGAGGAATATGAGGAAATAGCAGGACATTCGACCCAGAAATTAAAATCGCCGAGGACAAGATAACAACTAGAAAAGGAAGATTCAATAGCTTCAATAAGAGAGGAGAATTCAGAGAAAAAAGATGAAGTAGTGCAAGGATGATTATGTCGATAAACAATAAGAATACAAAATTTAGGATAGGATAGGTACGACGAAAGGCAAAGAGAAATGAACTCAAAGGAAGAAGGGGGAGGAATAGGATCAGGTAGAAGAGAAATAGGAAGAGACTTAGAAAACATACAGCCCACTCCACCTCCAGGGGATTTAGGATCAGTTCTGGCCTTATGGATGAAGGAAAAATCGGAGGGCATGTTAGATAGAAAGGATGGAAGATCGGTGTCCAGCAACCAAGTTTCGACAAGGCATAGAATGGATAAGAGATGAAAGGAGACCAGATGGGACAGATAAGTTGTTTTGTGGCGGCAGGATCGAATATTGAGGAGTCCGACAGAGAGAGATGCTGGAGAGTGTTGAGTGGATTGTACTAGAACTGGGGGCGGAGGGAGAGCTGAGGAAGAGTTATCACAGGGGAGAGAATCAGAGAAGGATGGTGTTGGAGGAAGTAGTCAGGCCCGAGAAGAGAGATGTTGAGAGGAAGACGGAAGAGACGATGAGGCTGGAGCGGCAGGAGAGGAGAGGGAGGAAGGTTGAGGCAAAAGATCATCAGATGTAGCAGTGCGATGACGAATTGAGTTGCGAACTGAGATGAACGAAGGGCATGAAGATAGGAAAGCAGAATGAGCGTGAGGGCGAGAGGAGGAAGCACAGTTGTTGCACTTATCCGGGAGTGAACGGTCACATTGAGAGGAACGATGGGGTCCTGCACAGTTGCCACACGTTTCGGCCCGCAAGCACCTCGCTTCACTGTGGCCAAGCCCCGCACAACGTGCGCAGCGGGAGACCCAGTAGCGGTCGTAAACTGGGCAAGTACGCAGTTCCACGAAAAGCCGGTCACCCACAGACCGGATGGCCGCTCTGGCGGAGGGTGTTATCGAAAGGACAGCATGGCGAGTGTCGTTCCGAATTCGGGTGAAAAAGAGCAGTTTCACAGCGCTATCATGTAGAGCGCCCAGAACAGGGTTTTTTCGGCGAATAAGCTCAATGAACGAGTCCGGCTCGAGATCCAGTGGCACGTTGGCGAGTGTGACCTTAGGTCTGAGAGATGCCGCTTTGGTACAGTGAGCATCAATCTGGGGATCAGCTGACCGCACACAGTTCAGCGCTCGCTCGGCATCGTGGGAAGAGGCGCATCTGATGATTAGCCCACCCTTCGCAGATTGTCTGGACGACTCAACTGGGACATCGCGGAGCAACGGCGCGATCATCTTGGGACTGAGCGGTGACTTGCCTCAAGATTGTAGGACGACAGCATAAGTGGGCCTCTTTGCCGGAGCAGCCACAACATCAGAAGTCAACTGCTGTTGCTTCCCACCAATCGAGCAGAGCGTCGACTCAACGGCATCAAGCCGCTCCCGCATGCGAGACACATCCTCCTGGATCTGAAGCGCCAGCTTAGCCTTGGATAGGCACGGTATGCAGACCCAATTGACCTGCCGTATGTGGTCCGCTTTAACGCCACTCAAGGATGCGCATTTGATGTGCGCCCAGGTGGAACAAAGCGAACATCCAATCCACCTGGCCGAGTCGCCGGACGATGTGTTACACACATAACACTCGCCTGAAGTATCCTGGCCCGTATCTCCCATTTCGAACGCGTCACGACCGGCCGACGCGTAAGAGCAACAAAAGCAGACAGCAAACAATGTGGCAAAGCAATTTCAAACGAAAACGTCGGATATGAGACGAGACGCAAACAGTCCACGGGTGAATGTCCGCTAAGCTCAAAGCACCCGCGACGACACAGCTCAAAAAAAAAGCCAGAAGATGAAACAACAGAGTAGCATGGGGGAAGAGTGCAAGTGCACTATTACCACCCTGCGATGATCCCATGTGTACTGGAAGCTAACCAAAAAAGATGTAGAGTTCATAAACAAAATAATAAATAACAATAAGCAATTCATCCGATAACACTCAATCATGTCACTGCGCACACTCCTCAATAAATAACAACAATCAACAATATATAAATATGTGATTCAAAAAATAACAAAGAAGGCCTCAAGCAATGTCAATAAATGAAATCAATACATCCGACTCACACAGCGGTCAAAGTCGACACAGACCAAGCGAAGCAGACGAGCAAGTGGAAAATTTCAAACAAATTATCCCGAGTGGCATCACTGCATATAGTTGCCTCATTTACAACGCGTCAAAGACATTTGTGGTGCACCCGTGCTTAGTGCGTGGTTGTAGTTTTGAGTTGTTATTTCTATAAATTTGGTGTTTTTCTATTGTTAATCATGAAGCCATTGATGCTTCACGGTCATGAGCGTTCCATAACGCAGGTTAAGTTCAACAGGGAAGGTGATTTGCTGTTTTCATCGTCTAAAGATAACAAGCCAAACGTATGGTGGTCTATAAATGGTGAACGTCTCGGTACTTTTGACGGTCATAACGGTGCAATTTGGTGTATTGACGTCGACTGGGAAACCAACAAATTTATTTCGGGAGCTGCTGATCAAACGTTGAAAATGTGGAACTGTGAAACCGGAGTTAAAATCGCTCAAATCGAGTGCAAATCGGCTGTGCGAACATGTGCGTTCAGCTACAGCGGCAATATGGTGGCGTTCTCAACTGACAAGGCAATGCGAAATCCGTGCGAGTTGTACGTGGTCGACTCGCGAACGGTCGATAATTTCAGCCTAGAAGAGCCCTACATGAAGATCCCGATAGCGGCCGGGCCCAAGATTACCTCGTTGTTGTGGGGTCCACTAGAGGAGTTCGTGGTTACCGGCCACGAGACGGGCGACATTGCCCAGTGGGATCTGCGCATGGGCAAGAAGATCAACATTGTCAACGAACATGCCGGCTCCATCAACGATATGCAGTTGAATCAGGACGGAACAATGTTCATCTCGGCCTCGAAGGACTGCACTTCCAAACTGTTTGACGTGTGCTCCCTGCAGCTGCTCAAAACCTACCAGACCGAGCGGCCGGTGAACAGTGCTGCCATCAGTCCGGTCCGCGATCACATCGTGTTGGGAGGAGGACAGGACGCCATGGAGGTCACCACCACCTCTTCTCGCCAGGGAAAGTTCGAGGCCAGGTTCTACCACTTGGTGTTTGAAGAGGAGTTCGGTCGTGTCAAGGGCCACTTCGGTCCCATCAACTCGCTGGCCTTCCATCCCGATGGAAACAGCTTCATATCGGGCGGTGAGGACGGTTACGTGAGGATTCAGGAGTTCGACCCCGTCTATTATGAGTTCAGATACGATTATTGATACGACACCTGTTTTCTACTGCTTCATTATAATGGGTTTTTTCCAGCGGTGTTTTCCTGGATGTTTTTCGTGTGCGATGGTTGTTGCGTGCTTGGTGTTTGTCCTCGTCGATGATACCGTGTTAATGCACCAAATTAGCATATATTTTGACATAATCCAAATGATAGTTTTGAGGCCATTAATCGAAGTAATCGCAGAAATGAAGAGTTGACAATCAATCAATACGTATTCGTGTAATTTACAAACAAAAATGTCAGTTACAAGGCAGTGCCACAAAAGCAGAAAATCAACAGAAAAAAACACGCATAAAGTTCACATCTAGAGTGGAAGAAGCAATAAATTAGCTTGCAACAAACTTAACCAAAACAAACACCACCTCTAACTGCAATTACAAAAGAAATCCAACACCCACACACAACACACACACACATACACCCACACTAACACACAACACATACACCCACACTAACACACAACACATACACCCACACTAACACACAACACGCATACACCCACACTAACACACAACACACACATACACCCACATTAACACACAACACACACATACACCCACACTAACACACAACACACACATACACCCACACTAACACACAACACATACACCCACACTAACACACAACACGCATACACCCACACTAACACACAACACATACACCCACACTAACACACAACACGCATACACCCACACTAACACACAACACACACATACACCCACACTAACACACAACACACACATACACCCACATTAACACACAACACACACATACACCCACACTAACACACAACACACACATACACCCACATTAACACACATACACCCACATTAACACACATACACCCACACTAACACACAACACACATACACCCACACTAACACACACACACACACACTTCCTAGCAAAAACACACACGCAGAGCTCAAGACAGTGCATGAAATGATAATAAAAGTATAACTTCAAAATCATCTCCAATCATCACGCCTCAACATTGCAATCATCTCCAATCACTGCGCAACAATCCTCCAATCAATCCCACCGGTTGGACAACAATCGCATCCAATCGCCTCCAATCATCGTGTCGCAATAAATCAATCAATCATTGTGATTGGCTCGATGTGAGCACAGTGCCGAAATCAATGAGCACGCGCGCACGCAGGTCGATGAGTTGAGGCGAGCTGGATTCGCTGCTGATAACAGCGTTGGTGTAGCGGTAGTTTAGCACCAGTGCGGCCACGACGCTGAAGCCGCCTCTGGCAGTATTGTCGTCATGTTGCGCTGCTGGTATTGTGAGAACTGCACGAACACACACCTTGTTACTGCGACGCCAAACCACCGCACTGTAACACACACACACACCCATATATACACACATAACACACACACAACACCCATATATATATGTAACACACACACACACCCATATATGTAACACACACACACACCCATATATACATGCATACACTCATATACACACGCAGGGAGACACACACACACTCATATACACACGCAGGGAGACACACACACACTCACTCATATATACACGCAGGGAGACACATACACACACTCACTCATATATACACGCAGGGAGACACATACACACACTCATAAATACACAGGGAGACACATACACACACTCATAAATACACGCAGGGAGACACACACACACACACACACACTCACATATATATATACGCAGGGAGACACACAAACACACTAATATATACACAGGGAGACACACACACACACTCATATACACACGCAGGGAGACACACACACACACTCACTCATATATACACGCAGGGAGACACATACACACACTCATAAATACACAGGGAGACACATACACACACTCATAAATACACGCAGGGAGACACACACACACTCACATATATATACGCAGGGAGACACACAAACACACTAATATATACACAGGGAGACACACACACACACTCATATATACACGCAGGGAGACACACACACACACACTCATATATACACGCAGGGAGACACATACACACACACTCATATATACACACAGGGAGACACATACACACACACTCATAAATACACAGGGAGACACACACACACACTCATATATACACAGGGAGACACACATACACACTCACTCATATATACACAGGGAGACACACATACACACACTCATAAATACACAGGGAGACACACACACACACACACTCATATATACACGCAGGGAGACACATACACACACACACATATATACACGCAGGGAGACACACACACACACATATATACACGCAGGGAGACACACACACACACACACACTCATATATACACGCAGGGAGACACATACACACACACACATATATACACACAGGGAGACACAAACACACACTCATATATACACGCAGGGAGACACATACACACATACTCATATATACACAGGGAGACACATACACACACTCATATATACACACAGGGAGACACACACACACACTCATATATACACACAGGGAGACACACACACACACAGAGAAACAGATAGAGAGATACACACACACACACACACACAAATATATACACAAAAAAACACACACACATATATACACGCAGGGAGACACATACACACACAGAGAAACAGAGAAACAGAGAGAGAGATATACACACACACATATATATGCTAAGAAAAACACACACACACACACAGATACAGGCATGTATACACAGAGAAATACACACACACACATATTTATATATAAATATAAAGATATATAAACAAAAAACCACACACACAAATGTACACAAATACACACATATATAAACAGAGAAAGACACACACACACACACACACACACACACACACACACACACACACACACACACACACACACAGTGACACACGTACACATGTACACATGTACACACACACACACAGACAGGTGCATATAGCTAGATATTGTCAATGTGTTTGATATCATGTTTGAGTTTGTTTGTTTGACAATGCATATTTCAACCTGAATAAACACACAAACACACACACACACACACACATAAACAGAAACACAGACTGGCATACACTGACACACACACACAAACACATAAGCACACAAAAACACACTGACGCACAGAGAGAAAGTTTGTGGAGTGAGAGCGGTTCGAACCTGTCGCCTGTGTGGTCGAGTGTTTGTTGTGTTTGTGTGTGAGTTGTGTCGTCAAATTCTGCCGAAACATCGTCGCGTGGAGCCATCACAAACTGCGCCGACGGCAATTGTAATTCAGCAGTACACTGTATGTCCGGCTGCACACTGACATACACACACACAGACATACACACACAGACATACACACACACAGACATACATACACACACACACACACAGATGGAGAGAAATATATATAGGCAGACATTTCAAAGAAGAGAAAATAAATATATATAATATTCTTAGGAATTGAAAAAGCTAAATAGAATATAGGCTAGTTTTGTTATAAATACCACAAAATCAAGTAGAAAAATAACCAAAAAAATGTACCAAATAAAGGAGGCGAGAAAAAAGAACTTATGAAAATTAAGCAGTTAATAAAGTTAATATCGGAAATTATTTCCAGAATTAATGATTTTCCCAGTGGTAATTTAGTCTTGAATTAATGTATATTCCCATTGGCAATTTAATCTTGAATTAACGTATATTCCCAGTGGTAATTTAATCTTGAATTAATGTGTATTCCCAGTGGTAATTATTGTATATTCCCAGTGGTAATTTAGTCTTGAATTAATGTATATTCCCAGTGGCAATTTAATCTTGAATTAATGTGTATTCCCAGTGGTAATTTAGTCTTGAATTAATGTATATTCCCAGTGGTGATTTAGTCTTGAATTAATGTATATTCCCAGTGGTAATTTAGTCTTGAATTAATGTGTATTCCCAGTGGTAATTATTGTATATTCCCAGTGGTAATTTAGTCTTGAATTAATGTGTATTCCCAGTGGTAACTAAGTCTTGAATTAATGTATATTCCCAGTGGTAATTTAGTCTTGAATTAATGTGTATTCCCAGTGGTAATTATTGTATATTCCCAGTGGTAATTTAGTCTTGAATTAATGTATATTCCCAGTGGTAATTAATGTATATTCCCAGTGGTAATTAATGTATATTCCCAGTGGTAATTAAATCTTGAATTAATGTATATTCCCAGTGGTAATTTAGTCTTGAATTAATGTATATTCCCATTGGTAATTTAATCTTGAGTTAATGTATATTCCCATTGGTAATTTAATCTTGAATTAATGTATATTCCCATTGGTAATTTAGTCTTGAATTAATGTATATTCCCATTGGTAATTTAGTCTTGAATTAATGTATATTCCCAGTGGTAATTTAGTCTTGAATTAATGTGTATTCCCAGTGGTAATTAATGTATATTCCCAGTGGTAATTAAATCTTGAATTAATGTATATTCCCAGTGGTAATTTAGTCTTGAATTAATGTATATTCCCATTGGTAATTTAATCTTGAGTTAATGTATATTCCCATTGGTAATTTAATCTTGAGTTAATGTATATTCCCATTGGTAATTTAATCTTGAATTAATGTATATTCCCATTGGTAATTTAGTCTTGAATTAATGTATATTCCCATTGGTAATTTAGTCTTGAATTAATGTATATTCCCATTGGTAATTTAGTCTTGAATTAATGTATATTCCCAGTGGTAATTTAATCTTGAATTAATGTATATTCCCATTGGTAATTACGTGTTTCCCCAGTGGTAATTAATGTGTATTCCCAGTGGTAACTTTGTCTTGAATTAATGTATATTCCCATTGGTAATTTAATCTTGAATTAATGTATATTCCCATTGGTAATTTAATCTTGAATTAATGTATATTCCCATTGGTAATTAATGTATATTCCCAGTGGTAACTTTGTCTTGAATTAATGTATATTCCCATTGGTAATTTAATCTTGAATTAATGTATATTCCCATTGGTAATTTAATCTTGAATTAATGTATATTCCCAGTGGTGATTTAGTCTTGAATTAATGTATATTCCCATTGGTAATTAATGTATATTCCCATTGGTAATTTAGTCTTGAATTAATGTATTTTCCCAGTGGTAATTTAATCTTGAGTTAATGTATATTCCCATTGGTAATTTAATCTTGAATTAATGTGTATTCCCAGTGGTAATTAATGTATTTTCCCAGTGGTAATTACGGCTGCAGCGTGACTACACGCAGGAGGGAAACATCACGATGTTCGGGATCAGGACTCTCCAGACGTTCATCATCGTCAGGATCGTAATATTTCTCCAGCCATACAGACATCTGACACACAAACATACATACACGCATGTACACACATAAGCCAATTATAAATGAGTTTTTTTCATTATGAAATTTACTTTTACAAACAAATTTCATACTAAATTTTACAATTAATAAGTAAAATTATTATTTGTATGTTCTAGTATTAATAAATATTATAATAAATAATTTATAAGCAAGGATAATTAATAATAATCCTTTATTTCTCAATTATATTTTACTTTTCTGTTAATTCTGTTTCATACACTAATCCAAATATATTTAAAATTAAGCGAGCATTATTTCTCAATGATCAATTATCTCTAATTCAGCAATTAATTGTGTTTTAGTGATGAATTTAATGATATTTGATGTTGGGATGAATGGCAGTGTTAGTAGCATTTGTTACCGCATTACTGGTGGGATTGGTGAAAGTCAGCCAGACAGAATAACACTGGCCGGCTGCCAGTTTATCTGGCACTAGCTGAATACGAACATCTGGCAAATGATAACTGCCAAACAATAAGACAACCACCAGCAACAATTAGACAAACATTACGACAAACACCACCAAGAATTAGACAAACAATAAGACAAACATCACCAACAATTAGACAAGCAATAAGACAAGCAACACCAGCAATTAGACAAACATTATGACAAACACTAAGAATTAGACAAACAATAAGACAAAGACCAAGAATTAGACAGACAATAAGACAAACAACACCAAGAATTAGACAAACAATATGACAAGACAAACATTATAACAAGGAATTAGACAAGCAGTTAGGTTAAAATTGGACAAAAAATAAAACATATTTAAACAAACAAAAAGACATATCTAGATAATTAGACAAATATTTAGACAAACAATAAAACAAATATCTAGACAATTAGACAAATATTTATACAAACAATAAGACAGTTAGGTTAAAATTGGACAAACAATAGAACATATTTAGACCAACAATTAGACAAATATTTAAACAACCAATAAGACAAATATCTAGACAATTAGACAAATATTTAGACAAACAATAAGACAAATACTTGGACACATATTTAGACGCACAATTAGACAAATAAAAAGCCAATTAGACACACAATAGCGCCAATCAATGGGGAAAATCAGATGAAACACACAGACACACACACAGACAGAGAGAGAGAGAGAGGGGGTAATGTGGGGTCTAGTACAGAGGGCGGGGGAGGGTTCTTACTAGGCATTCAGTTGAATGCGGAACTTGGTATTAATGGCGCTATGACTGGGCTTGCATAAGTTATGATCGCAACGACGACATCGCAATGATCGCTTCATCTCAACATGCTTATATGACGGCTGCAACTTGCAACATTGCAACGGCTGCTGCTGTTGCCAACTGGACAAACGCTCCTGCAATGTGCTCACTGCAATCACACACACGCATACACATTGTGGTGTGTTTGTGTGGTTGATAAGTGTGTTTTTATGTCATATTGTGCAGTTTATTTATGTTATGTTTTGCACAGAATAGCCAATTAATTGGAGTGCAATAAATGCTGATGAATGAATGAATGAATGAACAAACACACACACATACACATATGTACACATACAAGCACACATAGATACATACACACAAACACACACAGATACATACACACAAATACACACATAGATACATACACACAAACACACATAGATACATACACACAAACACACACAGATACATACACACAAACACACACAGATACATACACACAAACACACATAGATACATACACACAAACACACATACATAGATAAGCAATCTTGCCATTTCACCGTGTTAATTGATTTTGATAATAATATTAATGATAATGTAGGCAGACATACATACAGACAGAGGTCAGATGAGGTCATAATGTCCCAGCGGGGTCACTGACCTGACATTAGGTCAACACACTGGCTGAGTTCTTGTTCTTCATCATCTTCTTCATCATCGCCATCATCATACAGTTGTGCAACATCTTCCACAGGCTCGCTTCGTAGTTGCTCCAATATGCTGGCATCCACAACCTGTATGTCAGACTAACTAATTAATTAACGAGCTAATGAGTCAGTTAGTATATAAGTGAATGAGTTAATGAGTTAATGAGCTAATGAGTCAGTGAGTCAGTGAATTAGTGAGTTAATGAGTTAATGAGTTAGTGAATTAATGAGTTAATGAGTTAATGAGTCAGTGATTTAATGAGTCAGTGAGTTAATGAATCAGTACGTTAATGAGTCAATAATTTAATGAGTCAGTTAGTTAATGAGTCAGTTAGTTAATGAATCAGTTAGTTAATGAATCAGTAAGTTAATGAGTCAGTTAGTTAATGAGTCAGTTAGATAATGAATCAGTGAGTTAATGAGTCAGTTAGTCAATTAGTTAATGAGTTAATGAGTCAGTGAGATAATGAGTCAGTGAGTCAGTGATTTAATGAGTCAATAATTTAATGAATTAGTGAGTTAATGAGTCAGTAATTTAATGAGTCAATTGGTTAATGAGTCAGTAATTTAATGAGTCAGTGAGTTAATGAGTTAATGAGTCAGTGAGGTAATGAGTCAGTGAGTTAATGAGTTAATGAGTCAGTGAATTAGTGAGTTAATGAGTCAATAAGTTAATGAATCAGTGAGTTAATGAGTCAGTGAGTTAATGAGCCAGTGAGTTGATGAGTCAGTGAGTTAATGAATGATTGAATAAATAAATCAGTTATTCAATGAGTGAATGAGCAAGTTAGTGAGTAAATGAGTCATTGAGTCAATCAATAATTAAGTCAAATATTAAGTGAGTCAAATGAGTCATTGAATAGCTGAATTGGTGACTCAATAAGTAAGTTAGTTAGTCAGTGAGACACATAACATGCTGTATATCGTGTTGTATTGATAATTATCAGTTCAGAGCTCAATAGGTGATAATAATAATAAGTTATACCTATTATATACGTGAATTCACACTATCATGTGTATGTGTGTGTATGTGTGTGTGCATGTGTGTGTGCATGTGATTGCGTGGGCTTTTTTATATAATTGGACGATGAAATCTACGATTTTCATTGTCTTGATGTACATCAAGCTGTAATTGGCATATTATCCTGTTGGCTGTCTAAATAAAAACAAAACACAAAAAGTATATTTGATAATTATAGTTTGATGAGTGTTCAAAGTGGCTGTTACCTTGCCAGAACTGCCAGTTCTTGATGAACAAGACAGTCCAGTTCTGCCAGACACACCGTAGCGAGAAAATGAACCCAACTTACCCTTCTCCTCCAAGTAACGCCGTCTATAAACACACACACACATACACATACATGAATACATACACATATATACACATACATGCACGCACACACATACATACAGGCATAAATAAACACGCTAATACATCTAATATGACCCATTGTCCGATTGAGAAAGGTGTTAATTGTTGAATATAAAAATAAATAAGAAATTTCATAATATAAATGATGATTAAATAGAACATGTTATCATAATTGAATTGATATTAAAATTATATATTTATGAATGATTATTCCCTGAATAAATAATAATAAAACACATACAGACAGATAAACACACATACACATACACATACAGACATACACACACATACATACATACATATATACACATACACACATACAGACAGATATACACATACACACATACAGACAGATATACACATACACATACACATACAGACATATATACACACATACAGACAGACAAACATATACACACACATACAGACAGACAAACATATAGTTTTGTTGTAGATTAACAGGCTGCTGATACTATGCACTGACATATTGAAAAGTGTATGTTTGTGTGTCAGTTAATGAGTCAGTGAGTTAATGAATTAATGAATCAGTGAGTTAATGAGTTAATGAGTTAGTGAGTTAATGAGTCAGTGAGACAATGAGTTAATGAATCAGTGAGTTAATGAGTTAGTGAGTTAATGAGTTAGTGAGTTAATGAGTCAGTTAGTTAATGAGTTAATGAATCAGTGAGCTAGTGAGTTAATGAGTCAGTGAGTTAATGAGTCACGTGTCAGAGCCGCGGCCATATCTCCTGTTGTCTTGTTGTCTTTTCTCGACGGCCGCCAGAGCTCGCATATTATCAGCTAGCGAGCTGATACGAGCCAAGTGTTCGTTCTCATAGTACATCCAACAACCAGACGCTACACACATACACACACACACACACAGACAAGCATACATCACCGGGCGATACAGAGGGGGGGGGGGGCTCAGGGGGCTGAAACTCCCCCCCCACACAATGTTTTCATCAACTTCTCATAATCAAGAGGTTCACTAAATAAAGTCAAGAAAAAATATACATTTCTGTAGAATTTGTTGATATGAACATTATCGCAAATTGTATTCGCATATTATTGTGTGTGTGTGTGTGTGTGTGTGTGTGTGTGTGTGAATATATTATTGAAAAATGACCTTCACAATCTACCTAGTCACTTATACACGTAATTCAGTGCCCATCCAAAATGCATTCTGAATACGCCACTGGCATACATACACATGTGGAATAAGGCAGAAATAGAGTGAGTATTGTCGGATTGTTTCACAAATATCACAAAGCCAACAACATATTCCAAATGGCTCAGAAATTCTCCACCATTTCAGAGTCGAAATGAAAGCAAAGAATTGCGTTCTCATTTGAAGTGAAATATAAGATAGAAACAGACAGACAGACAGACAGACAGACAGACAGACAGACAGACAGACAGACAGACAGACAGACAGACAGACAGACAGACAGACAGACACTGACCAACATTCTGGTCAGGGAGATTACTGTCACGAGAAGACCAGCGACAGAAAGCGCAAGCGACATAATAGACTTTCTTCGGGGCCAGTTTGGTGGGATCATCCTGACTGGGAGCCTGACATACACACACACACACACACACACACACACACACACACACACACACACACACACACACACACACAAATATGTGAACGAACACATAAACAAACCGATACTCAAACACACACACACACACACACATTAAATTGTTATATTATCATATCAGAGTTAATTAAACTGTATTGATACAATTGCATGTAATGTTGAAATGTTTATGTCAATCTGTTCGTCGACGAACTATCACCACAATATTTAGCTGCTTGTTTTGTTGTTTTCTTGTTAATGTTGTTTGTGGAAATACACTTACTTACTTACACACATATAACTCACCATATAAGCACAGATACACAAACAAACACATATATAACCAAACACATACAAACATAAGAAATGAATGAATGAATGAATGTGTAAATGAGTGAATGAATGTGTAAATGAGTAAATGAATGTGTAAATGAGTGAATGAATGTGTAAATGAGTTAATGAATGTGTAAATGAGTAAATGAGTCAGTGAATGTGTAAATGAGTAAATGAATGTGTAAATTAGTAAATGAATGAATGTGTAAATGAGTAAATGAATGTGTAAATGAGTGAATGAATGTATAAATGAGTGAATGAATGTGTAAATTAGTAAATGAATGAATGTATGAATGAGTGAATTAATGTGTAAATGAGTGAATGAATGTGTAAATGAGTGAATGAATATGTAAATGAGTGGATGAATGTGTAAACGAGTGAATGAATGTATAAATGAGTGAATGAATACATGAATGTGTAAATTAGTAAATGAATGTGTAAATGAGTGAATGAATCAGTAAATTAGTAAATAAATGTGTAAATAAGTGAATGAATGTGTAAAGTAGTGAATGAATGTGTAAATGAATGAATGAATGTGTAAATGAATGAATGAATGTGTAAATGAATGTGTAAATGAGTGAATGAGTGAATGAATGTGTAAATGAGTGAATGAGTGAATGAATAAGTGAATGTTTGAGTGAGTTAGCGAGTACCTGAATACTGGTACTACGAGTGGACAGAAGATGAGAGCAGCAGGGACAAATTTTGCACGAGGAGCAGCGGTTCTTTTTGTAGGCCGACTCGGTGGCGTTCATCATTTCCAGACAGCCGCTGCAAAACATAGCGTACACCTGCCACCACAAACACACAAACACACATACACATAGGAAGACGGCAAGAAGAATTGAATCATGAGAAAACACATGAAAATAGTTTGTGGTATAAAAGTCTACTTTGTTGTAACATTGAGCTGTATAGTCTACAGTTCGAGAAGGTATCATAAGAAACATCATGTCAATATTATGTTAATTATTACATAAATAAACACTCAAAGTCTCCTGCCTAAATTAATAAATATATACATATTTGCCAGCACCTGACGCCTATTCGTTAAATATTTAATATAATTTACAAACGCATGTTTTAAGAACCGCTGCTAAAATTTAGTATTCCTTCTAGGTGTACCCCTCAAATATTGTGAGTTTCGCATACTAAAAATGCAAACTAAAAATGCAAACTAAAAATGTGCTCTTTCCGTTACTCCAACGATATATTTGTGGGCCTTTGAAACAACGAACGCAATATAAAACATACTGTTATTCAAAATGTAATAGGAGGCAAGTGCGTACCTCGATAGAAACACAATTAGTGCATCTCACTTTCAGACAGTGCCTGCAGAAATATAGATAACACAGCGGTTTTAAAAGGCCGCACGAGCACAAATATTTCACTCTTTCGTACTGAAATAACTCAGCCATATTTTCTGGCAGTAAAACCAATATACAAAGGTTTTCTACAAGCACAAAAAAGAAAAAATCGCGTCAAAAAAACATTGCCGACAGCTTTCAGACACACTATCAACCTACAATTGTCTCACACCAACCATTTTTGGCGAAGCGCCGTTTTACATTTAATGTTATATATCTTTATATTTGTGCAATAACTGTGAATATATACAAATCAAGTGAGGTCGCAGTCTCCGAATTCCAAAAAATGTAAATTCAACAACAAAAACATTTTTTTGTATTGCATTATATTTTCCTATCGAGTGAAACATAAGAATTTCAGATCAAATAATGTTTAAGCAACGACAAAATCATGTATTACGTTATTTCTGCATATAAAAATCATTGATGTGGCATTCACACAAAAAATACAGACATAACTAAGCAATGTACTTTATGAGCATAATATATTTAGCATAATTTATTAAATTTTACTTTGTGAATGTCAAAATTACGATCCCATGTGTCAAAACCAAGTCAAATTTCAAAAAACAATTCGATTTTGATAATGTTTCTGAAGTATTGTTCCATCCATGCTACTTTTCCATTTCGAGTCGCCAAAACACCACATTTCTCACTGTTTGGCTCGATATTCATGGTGAGAAGTGCATTTGATGTGACATTTTCTGCTCCGGGCGGCATCCACGGAGCAGTTCATTTACGGCGCAGAACTTATCTAATCCGACAATATTTGTCAAGAAATGAGCTGGTCCTGGCTTGGATCGCATTGGAGTGAGAAATAGAGGAGCTGTGGCGCTGAATGTAAACTGTTTCTTTTGGTTTGAAAGAGAGTTCATGTAGACCACAGTTAAGCGGATGTTGTAGGTCGGCTCTTGCAAGCTGACAATCAACTCAGCTGCGATCGCCAGCAAGGAGTAGGGAGTGGAAGCGAACGGATCGAGTGGTGATGTTCTCCACCAGATGCTGTGTGTTCCATTTGTCGCCAATTGGTCATATTTCAGATAATATTCAGTTCTGTGTACCAGCGTAAACGAACCATCACAGATGAAACGAAAAATTTCGCTGGCATATCTGCCCTTGACCACTACACGTCCACCTTGCAGATTGAGACCACGACACGCGATCATTGTGTAGTTATCATTGCTGCAATGACATCCGCGACAGGAAACCGGGCCCGAGCTCTCACTGACACAATCCTGGTCGATGCGGCAAAACTGACGCAGCCGGGATCTGCCAGGAATGATGGAGAACCGCGATGTGACGTTATCTGACAGCCGGCCAGCTTGTAGAGAAGTCAGGGAACCAGCCTCTTTATACAGCCGACATTGCCGCAGCTGTTGTGCGTCGCTTTTGCCGCCGTAGCTGAAACTGGCGCAGTTGGGACGAACTAGACAAGCAGCGCTACACAGACAAAACGAGCTTGGAGTGAGAAACAAAATGGGCCCGAGAAGAACAGCATCGTCCAGACCGCCGGTCAGAACTGATAACAGCTTGGAACATGTCTGAACATGTTTCGACTTGTTCCAACATGCTGGATCCTGTTTGGACATGTTTGGACATGTTGGCTGAACAGCACATGTAGGCGTGGCCATTGATAGCATAAGCACTGCAGCCAGCATTAAGCCACGCCCACAAACCACAAGAGATGAGGTGGCGAATATTTCCCGTATTTTCCTCATGTCTCCCGTCATTCTGAATATATCATCTGATACAAACAGCAAACAACATTTATACACACCTCAAACACACTTAATAACAAAATATACTTGGAAATATTACCAATAAAAAATGTTGACAAAAATACTTATTATTTTTGTAATTATTATTATTATTATTATTATAAATTAAAGGTATAAATGTCTGCAATCGTCTACAAAAGACACAGCACACCAAAATTCGACACACACACCCCTACACACATACACACACAGATTACCCAAGTTCACCCACACACCCACGTGGTAATTCAACACATAATGCCCCACTAGCGAAATAACCCTTCACATCTACATGAAAACTTCACCAACTAGCTTGGGAATAATCGACTTTTTATCGGTTAATAAACAGGGGTGATTTAAGACCGAAACCGAATATTTTCCGTGGGAATTGATTAGCAAATTAATTAATTAATTTCTCAAGTAAATATTTAAAAGCTGAAAAACATATTTTTGTCTATATTTACACTTATATATTCATTTGTTTTCTAGTACGATATTTACCTTCAGCTGTTTTTTATAAACATATTTTTTATCGTAATCCTAAACATTTTTATTTATATTTCTTGTTTTCTCTTTTCGAAACATAATTGACTTATTGTAAAATCTCCTAAAACACACGACAACTACCCCCTATGCTACCAATACCCAATTTTAATTTATCCTGTCTAAGCCCAAGTAGGTCCTTTGATCCAATAATGCCAGTGTGTGTCTGGCTTACAAAATAATCCCTCAAAGAAAATTTACATTCAGCGTAATTTGGCAGAAAATTGTCCATATGAAACCTATTTCGACATATAAGCAAAGTCAGAAACTTAATAAAACTTCAAACACGCATTGTGCGTCTATTGTGAAAGGGTTATCAAATATGAGTGACATAAATTATCTATGTTCAGACGGCGTGACCTCAAATAACAGCTGTTATAAGCGGATCTAGAAGGGGGCAGAAGTACCTCCAAAGAAATCTCCAAGCAAAATATTTGTTAAATATAACACACAAAAATATAATATGAAAAAGTCAAAATTATAAAAGAACAATAAAACAATGAAATATTGTTTTTATTATACCTGAAAATATAGCTATTTTTAATCATATTTATATATATAAAAAACAAAAAAACAAACAAATAATTAATGAATTGGAAGAAATCATTTCTATTCCATTTCATTTTGAAATTTCCTATTCCAACGCTCAAAAACCCACAAAATTCCTACGGAATTTCAACAATAATTTAATCACGCACTGTCTGAGAAAAAAGTATTAATATTAATCTTAAGAGCGGGAACAAATGGTGCATATTAATATGGCAATGAAGCGATAAACCTGATTTGAATTGAGCAAATGTTACAAGTTGGTTCCCAGAACGAATTAGCTTCTAGACATATCTATCTTAATCTCTCTATCTTATCATATGTACAGATATTCGGCAAGGCCAAACGATGCATTCACTTCCTTTCTGTGAACAAAAAAACACCAAAAAATTTCTTAACATAATGACAACAACAACAACAACAACAAAATTGTCTGTATATCAAGCAAACACACAAACACAAACACAAACATAAACACAAACACAAAAAAACACAAACACAAACACAAATAAAAACACAAACACAAACACAAACACAAAAACAAACACAAACACAAACACAAACACGAACACAAACACAAACACAAACACAAACACAAACACAAACACAAACACAAACTCAAACACAAACACAAACACAAACACAAACACAAACACAAATACAAACACAAACACACAAAAAACACATACCTCAAACACAAACACAATCATCATAAAATAAACAAATACACATTAATATATTCCTAATTTACTTAAGATTAATTGAGCTTGCAAGTTTGTGTGTTTGTGTGTCCGTGTGTGTCTGTGTTTTTGTATATCAGTGTGTGTGTGTGTGTGTGTGTGTATGTGTGTGTGTCAGTGTGGCAGTGTGTGTGTGTGTGACAGTGTGTGTGTGTGGCAGTGTGTGTTTGTGTGTGTGTGTGTTTGTGTGTGTGTGTGTTTGTGTGTGTGTGGCAGTGTGTGTCAGTGTGGCAGTGTGTGTTTGTGTGTGTGTGTGTGTGTGTGTGTGTGATAGTAAAGCCATTGTCAACTAGGATTAATGAATTTACAATCGCGTCATCAAAAAACATCAGTGGTGCACTCAGTATGTATGCTTGTGTGTGTGTTAGTGTGTGTGTATGCTTGTGTGTGTGTGTGTGTGTGTGTGTGTGTGTGTGTGTGTGTGTGTGTGTGTGTGTGTGTGTGTGTGTGTGTGTGTGTGTGTGTGTGTGTGTGTGTGTGTAAGCTTTCAGTTCATAACAGTTCGCAGAAGAGCGTGTAATACACACTAATCAACAATGACAGACAAGATATATGACAGAGGCGGAGCTAAGCTCAACTTCCTGGGGGGACAGTGTTTTAACTCTTGCTAACCCCACATTAACTCAATTCTTCCTGTGACTCTGACTGAGCAGAAATTAAGTCCATCGCCTGAAAAATACTTAAGCGTCACACCTTGTCTTTAGCTCCTAATGGAAGCGATAACTTGGTCCGCCTCTGTGCAATAGTTATCATCACACATAATCACAGTATAAAATGACAACACGAATACTGGTGAAACGCTAAGATATCATCTTTCCCGAGAAAAACGCTTTAATAAGACAAATATATTTTTCAATCGTAAATCAATCATCCTAATTTGTTATCAATCACTTTAATACGTGATCACTGTTCTAATGATGTTTATTGATGTGTCTGTGTGTATGTGTGTGTGTGTGTGTGTGTGTGTGTGTGTGTGTGTGTGTGTGTCTGTGTGTGTGTGTGTGTGAGTGTATTAGTGTGTGTGTTACTGTGTGTCTGTTAGTGCGTGTGTTAGTGTAAGTGTTTGTGTGTATGTGTTAGTGTCTGTATGTCTGTGTGTATGTGTTAGTGTGTGTGTGTGTTATTATTAGTATGTGTGTATGTGTTAGTGTGTGTGTGATAGTATTAGTATGTGTGTGTGTGTGTGTATGTGTTAGTGTGTGTGTGATAGTATTAGTATGTGTCAGTGTGTGTGTGTGTGTGTGTGTGTGTGCTAGTGTATGTGTTAGTGTGTATGTGTTAGTGTGTATGTGTTAGTGTGAGTGAGTGCGTGTATGTGTGTTGGTGTGTGTGTGTGTGAGTGAGTGTGAGTGCGTGTTAGCGTGTTAGTGTGTGTGTGTGTGAGGTGTGTGAGGTGTGTGTGTGTGTGTGTGTGTGTGTGTGTGTGTGTGAGAGTATGTGTGTGTGTGTTCTATATTATTGGCACCATGTCCTGTTGGTTTTATGAATGAAAATAAAATATTTCTTGCATTTCAACTATTTCAGTGTATTCTCTCAGACTATTTTCTATATTATAATATGTTTTATTTATTTTATCTATTGTTCGTTGTATTTTTCAAAATATAACAAACTGAAACAAATAAAACCAATAAATAAAACCAATAAAATGAAACCAATAAAAGAAAATTTATTTATATATTATAATTTGTTTTTTGCTTGCAAGTTATTAACATATTGTTAACAATACTATATTTTATTATATCAAATTATTCGAGGTATTTCAATTTGTTTTGAAGTTAAATATGTTGTTCTTATATCACTGACAACTGGCAAAATATAAATAAAATAATATGTCACTGTTTACATGTTATGTTTCATGATGATAAACGTTATAAGCTTAGTTAATGGCTGTTTTTGAGTGAGTGAAAAAATGTATTCAGTTTTTCTCCATTTCAAATGTCTGATTTTTCGTTGTGTTAATCTTTCCAGATATTGATTACAAATCGTTAATTGTTGTTTGATTAATCGGCACATTTTCTGGCGATGTGTGGTGTCTTTTTTGCAAGACAATCCCAGATGATGTGAGAGGCAAGCCGTAAATCCACCTGATCAAGCGCGCACCCAGGCCGGATGATATTTGGAGCTAACATTGCTCATAACTCTAATAGAAAAAATGTCTAGAAATGAATCATTATACAATGAGATAATGGATTAGTTGATATCTTCCAATAGATAAATTAATCCGCTATAACTCCACCAAAACCTTAACTGGAGTCGCCCGTGTAGAAAATCTTATAAATGGCGCCAGGTGTTGATGAAACCTCAGTCATTCACTCACCTGTGCCAGGTAAGTGGTGTTTGATCTTTCTATTGTCTCAATGTTATTCCCATCTTATTATTTATCAAATATCTTAGTTTGTCAGAAGGTCGCCAGAAACCGAAATATACTAATTCTTTTAGTTTTTATAAAGTAACCTTTTTTGTCACTGGCGGTGTAAAAGGGGAGGCTTGGGGGGTTGCAGCTCGCCCCCCCAAAAAAATATTCAAGCCCCCCTAAGTTCCTTCAAAACATTATAATCAGGATATTTAACATTCTTGACACTGTAAATGAGGCTTTATTGTGCTAAATTTATGTCATTTCATTTTAATCTATAAGGTGGTTCTATGTTAATCTATAATATAAAGGTGGTTCTATATTTAGTACAATATACCCCAGTTATAAGAGAACCTCGGTAATTAAGAGAGTATTTCTTCCTGGCCCGTCTTCTATATACTCTACGTGTAATTTTCCCCAGTATATAAAATAGATTTTTTCTTCACTGTCCCGATAAATCTTTTCTATTCGGGCTACATTATACTCCAATTTGATTGCCCCAGTCCCTTATTATAATATCATGTAGTCAGCGTTCGAGTGTAGCTCTTCATGTTTCACCAAACCCCCTCACAACTTTTTCCTTAGCCCCCCTCAGAAAAATATTGGCACCGCCATTGAGCCCCATGAATATTGATTCTAACTTTCAACATAAATGCTACAGGAAAGATATATATTTTGATCCGAATGAAATGACACTTTAGAATAGATATTAGTAGAATTTAGAATAGATATAAATACAAATCAGACAAATTTTACCAGATTAATATCAGAATATTTATGATAAAACCCGCGAAAATATCCCGCCACCGTTTCAGTTCTCCTTGTGAATTTTCATTACTAATTTTTTGATTTACTGAACTTTTTAGACAATTGTAAATTTATAATCTTCAAAACATAAAGTTCTTGGGGTTTCAAGCAGAATTTTGTAATCGATCTTTGCATTCGAACACTAACAGTCTATTTTTGTATAATATAAAAAACATATTGTGTGGAATAAAAAAAATCGAAAAACCAAGTTCAATGATAATTTCTTTGTGTGACAGATATGCTACAGACATGCGTGTCCAAATAATCACGAGCGTTTGTTTAACACTCACCTCCCTGATGAGCGGAGGTGACTGTTTACTTGGTTGGCCAAACCTTCATTATAAAGCTCACCCCCACCAGGGCTCCCCCCGTCTCAATTTCCCCCACCAACAACAACAACACACGAAACGACCGACCAAATATTATCGCAAATCAGCGAGCGAAGCGCCATCTATAATAAAACAACAGGCTATTGTGCTGCCACGTATAGTAAAATACAAACCTTCAGTTTCTTCAGTTCAAAGTCAAAGACGTTTGGTGAACAAACCCGCCGGGAGCTCAAGCACCCGTCATTATCATTCACACCGACTGAAAGCACAAAATTCTCCAGCCATCGATAAACAACATGAAAAACAAAAACATCAAATAACAAAACCCTCTGCAAAAACATGTAAGTGCATATTTAAATATTACATAAAATTATAACTTATATATAACAATATTATTAAACTGTATATACAACTATGCTAATTTAATTACATTAAATTTTTATATTAAAATATATAATTCATTCAATAATGCTTGAATTTTTCCATAATTATTTGATATTTATTTGTTGGACAAAATAATAAATACAAACTTATTCAATGATATCCTCATTTTTATCAATAATTGAAATTTTATTAACTATTCCTATTATTAACGTGATCACTGAAACTTGAATCGCTACAAATCCTACATTCTTCCCCCAACTAACCCCCTGAGCAAACAGTTCTGAGTACGCCCTTGATGCGGATTAACATTTGTGTGCTATTTTTCGTTGTTGGCAGGGAATCGACATTTTCTAGGGGAGAATACCAACAGTAGGCCTTTCTTTCGTCTTCCCTTTGATAAATTACACCATGTTAAACCGCACGCA
This sequence comes from Sacculina carcini, assembly GCA_916048095.2. Taxonomy (NCBI): domain Eukaryota; kingdom Metazoa; phylum Arthropoda; class Thecostraca; family Sacculinidae; genus Sacculina; species Sacculina carcini. Next base: position 5,766,356 of record OU696594.1, read on the forward strand.
GGAAATATCGGCACATCAACCGTCTACCATAGTAAGTTATTATTATTATATATAATATATCGTACAGTTATTATTATTAATTACAGGCAAATCCAGTAGCATGGGAAGAGTGCAGTAGCACTATTACCACCCTAAGGTGGCCCCATGTACCGGAAGCTAACAAAAAGATTCAGAGAGAAAGAGAGTTCGAAAAGAAAAAAGTCTAGAAAGAGAGTTGGAAAGAAAATAATAAATAAATAACAATAAATAATAAACCATCATCCGATAACACTCTATAATGTCACTCCGCATTTATTGTGCAAGCTATTGTGCAAATTGTGCTTTTCCTATAGGAAACATCGATATGGTGTATATTGTTATCATTTTATATTTGTATTTGCGTGCGTAATTGGCTGTTTGTGCCTTCAGAAAATTGCAATTACATTAGAACTTGCCTGTAAATGTGCATAAAACCTCCAAAAACAAACAAAAATATGTCAATTTTTCACAAAATTACAAGATTGTGATTCCAAAAAATACACCCGTTATTTTATTCAAGTTTTTATTTGTTAAAAAAAACTTGTTACTCATAAGCTTGTAAACAGTAATTAATTTTTGATAAATATTCAACAAAAATGCTATTTACAAAAATAGGACTCTTAAATAAATGTCTGTGTGTATGCGTGTGTGTGTGTGTGTGTGTATGTGTTGTCTTAATGTATTGTATTGTGTTGTCTTCTGTGCTGTATGTCTGCTGTGCTATCTTATCCAATATGTATATATGTATGTGCGTGTGTATTTTTGTGTTTTTGAGTATGTAAACGTGAGTGTATGCTTGTGTTTGTGCGTATATGTACTTGTCTGTTTTGTGTGTGTGTGTGTGTGTGTTCGTGGTTGTGTGTGTGTGTGTGTATGATTATTGTGTTTGAGTGTGTGCATGTGTGTGTGAGCGCTTTTGAGACTCTCGGGTGAAAAGCGCGATATATATGTCTTAATGTAATGTAATGTGTGTGTGTGTGTGTGTGTGTGTGTGTGTGTGTGTGTGTGTGTGTGTATGTACACAGAGAGAGCATTGGGGTCATGTCCGCTGGTGGATGCCAAGTCGTGCCTACCCCAGCATTATGCTACATCCGCCCCTGCCTGTTCCAATGACAGTGACTGTTATGACAGTGCAGCGATATGCTGTTATAATCCATGTGTGGCTGGAAACTCGTGTGTTGCCAAACTGGCGGCCTAATTCGGCTGCCAGATTGGGCACACATCAAAAAACGCCAAGAACAGCAACGAAAATAAGCCAAGATTGTCAAAATATCACAAGAAATTCAAGAAATAGAAAAACCAACAGAGTACAAATATCATTATATATTGTTGTGATTTTGTGAATAAAACCTCGTGTGTTTCTGGGCTTAAGGAATACCAAGAACAGATACACAGGGAACACGGCTCACAAAAAAGACAAGATAAATACATGAGAAAAGACAGTGGCAGCTCAGATTGAGACCGCTATTATAGATGGCGTTCAAAACGAATAGTATAATTTGTATCCTGGGTAAATGTGAGTTTTAATATATTTTATTCTCACTCATTATTCCTACTTTTACTCCCCAAAAAAATTCACTGAATTTCTCAATATTTTCAACGGGATAAAAACTCATTTACACACGATAATTCACTTCGATTTAGACAAAAGTTCTCTAGAAGCCAATTTTATTAGCGCAACTTTTATCCAACCAAAATAACGGAAAATAAAAATAATTAATGAAAACGTTTAGCGTATATTTTCATAAAAAAAATATATGAATAATAAGTACATTAATAATTTGACCAACAAATTAAGCTACAATTTTTAATCGATATTTCCATGAGCAAATTTTACTCACCTAATTATATTTTCTAGAATTTAATAGAATTTTCTACTAAATAACCTATATTAATCTTAATTTCTAGAATCGCCCAGGTTTTGTATTTCAGAAAATCACCCAAGATTACGTTTGTTGATAATCAAAAACATTTCGCATAAACCTGTTTTCCAATTTCTTGCAAGCCCCACATTAAACCTCATCTGACTGCGCCTCTGCTCGCTCCAACAAAAGCAGAAACCACAAAGCAGAAACACAAAGCAGAAACACAAAGCAGAAACCACAAAGCAGAAACCACAAAGCAGAAACACAAAGCAGAAACACAAAGCAGAAACCACAAAGCAGAAACACAAAGCAGAAACCACAAAGCAGAAACACAAAGCAGAAACACAAAGCAGAAACCACAAAGCAGAAACCACAAAGCAGAAACACAAAGCAGAAACCACAAAGCAGAAACCACAAAGCAGAAACCACAAAGCAGAAGCCACAAAGCAGAAACCACAAAGCGGAAACCACAAAGCAGAAGCACAAAGCAGAAACCACAAAGCAGAAACACAAAGCAGAAACACAAAGCAGAAACACAAAGCAGAAACCACAAAGCAGAAACCACAAAGCAGAAATACTAAGCAGAAACCACAAAGCAGAAACACAAAGCGGAAACCACAAAGCAGAAACACAAAGCAGAAACCACAAAGCAGAAACCACAAAGCAGAAAACACAAAGCAGAAACTACAAAGCAGAACCACAAAGCAGAAACACAAAGCAGAAACCACAAAGCAGAAACCACAAAGCAGAAACACAAAGCAGAAGCCACAAAGCAGAAACCACAAAGCAGAAACCACAAAGCAGAAACACAAAGCAGAAACCACAAAGCAGAAGCCACAAAGCAGAAACCACAAAGCAGAAACACAAAGCAGAAACACAAAGCAGAAACCACAAAGCAGAAACACAAAGCAGAAACCACAAAGCAGAAACCACAAAGCAGAAAACACAAAGCAGAAACTACAAAGCAGAACCACAAAGCAGAAACACAAAGCAGAAACCACAAAGCAGAAACCACAAAGCAGAAACACAAAGCAGAAGCCACAAAGCAGAAACCACAAAGCAGAAACCACAAAGCAGAAACACAAAGCAGAAACACAAAGCAGAAGCCACAAAGCAGAAACCACAAAGCAGAAACCACAAAGCAGAAACACAAAGCAGAAACACAAAGCAGAAACCACAAAGCAGAGCGCGGGAGCAACGACAGGAAAGAGCGCTTGTGTGAGATCTGTCTGTCATACATATATCACGTGGATGTGTGTGTGTGTGTGTGTGTGTTGAGGAGAAGGGAACCCCCACTGCCCCGCCCCTAGGGTGGTTGACATGGGGGGGGGGATGTGACACTGTGCGTGACATCTTTGATTTGCATCAAATTTAAATCTTTTCACACACAGGCACATACACACTGTCACACACAGTGTGTATGTGTGTGTGTGTGTGTGTGTGTGTGTGTGTGTGTGTATGTGTGTGTGTGTGTGTGTGTATGTGTGTGTGTGTGTGACAGTATAGTTAGTGGATGGAAATATCAAGTGTTGAGACAGACAG